>NAOQ01000087.1:129540-148609 GCA_002751075.1 Ichthyophonus hoferi | reverse complement strand
TTATCTACAACGATGGATAGGCGTAACCAGGGCAGGATAATAATTGAAGATTTTATTTATTGGTAAGTTGATGATCATCTGGATCCAAATGTGTGCATTAGTGTGCATATGCGTGTATTGATATATTAAAGATTATTCTACGTAAAAATAAGTAGTCTAAAACCCCAAATTCTTGAAATATGTTTAAACAAGCGTTAATGTATTCATCCTTGAATTAAACGAATTCATAAATAAATTTCTATCTTTTTAACACAACGATAAATAGTATAAAAGCATCTCGTGGACATACACATAATAATCACATATAAACATAATCTTATACGACAATATATTAAAACTTTACATATAATATCATCCACCTGATTTATAATGTATTAATATAAACATTATTCCACGCATCCAATATGCACTTTTCAAGTTAAATTAATGTATTAGCAAATTAATATGCAAAAACTCCTATTGCGCTTACTTTGACCTAGTTTTCCTTCTTTAGTATTAAAATGTTCCAAGATTATACGACCAATCCTTCCGGGACGAGTACCACTGATCTTTCAGCAATTTCAACCGACTCGCTGACTAGTAGCATATTACGTAGAACAAAATCGTTCGGGGAGTTTCAAGTAAAAGAACTTCAACCTCTGGTATGCATATTTTATTTCATTACAGTTAGTTATTAGAAAGTATTAAGAGTAAGGGAATCTATGAAGCTTTATCATATGTATTTATGTCATTGCGAAAAAGATACATAATTTATTAACTCTTTGGTAATATCACTTCAATAATATAATAAGCTGTGTAAGGTGCCCAAACATGTATGAAATCTGTCCTTTTAATCAGTGAATATGCTTTAACATATAATGTAAGAGGTCTGACAAAAATAAAGGGTATATACATAAAAATATTTGTAAATTTCTCCTGCAGTTGTTTTAAGTACTTGCAAACTATGCAATCATTGTGTCTTTATTGGGATTTTTAACTGATCAAATTGTTCATGTGTGATACTATATCAATATAGCCCATAGGGTAATTCAGATAAGCTAATGTAAGGAGAAAATGGTTAGTATTTGCTTAGAGATACTATTTTAAATAAGACATACATAAAAACTTTTAGAAATTTTTTTGGACTACTAAGCCATGTCATCTTTCAGGAAGAAGTTGTTGGCATTGAATCCCCCAAGGCAGCAGCTACAACCGCAAATATAGTACTCTATCCTACTTCTCAACACATATATTATCATATATAGGCACGCGTATCTAGTTTTGGTTTTACTTTCATGCTTTTATTTTTCTTTCCTGTGTATTATTACATCCATTTAATTTCTATATAGATAGATTCATTTGTACTATATGTTGTATTCTAATGTTTCAATTATTTTCTTCCCTCAATTCTGACTTTAAATTCCTTTTCTTTCTATATTATTTGGGCTATCATAAGCAAACTTGATTTGTCCAAATATGTAGGCCAAGTAATTCATTCATGAAGGTAAGGTTTATAATCTGTTGAACGGCATTTTCTGGTTTTGCACCCATACGGGAAGAAACTTAAAAAGGGAGAAGGGCAAGTGTGTAAAACCAAAATATCCAAAGTGGAATTAAAGAAAAAGCACGTAACCATTGGCGTAAATGACTATTGTACCATAATTTAATATATCTGTTATTAAGCTAAAAAAGAATATACAGGGAAACTCTTTGCAATCATATGATGAATGAGAAGAAAAAAAAGCAACTAACATGACATTGCCCTGATTATCAGGGAGAAGTCATAATTGGTGGCGGGCCTACGGGATCAGTCCGAGCCTCTCAGTCTCAACCACGGAAAACATCAATGGCTCGAACGGCAACAATCTCATTGGGCCGTCGAAAACAGTCCGATGAGTTTGTAAGCTTCAATTAGCTGTGAAAGCATGAGCGTTACTATATATTTATGGCTAATAATTTGAATATTCTGGCCCCAAAAATTGATCAGCATCAGTCCTTCTCTTCAGTTTCCTTACCCAAGTCTTCTCTTTCCTAAAATTCTTTTTTTGATGTTTCTCCTAGTTTCTATTGCCTTTACACGTCCAGTTTTGCTTTTGTTTTTTAATTGAGGCTATGAAACTGAAGTTGCATATTTAGATACGAGTATTCGTAAATATACATGCATGTTGCATATGGTGTTAAACTAAAAACTTATGTTAGGGAATTATTGAATTTGTGGAATTGGCGGTGTTTGTATATCTAATTACTGCCGCGGTTTTACAGAACCTTGAACCATTTCAGCTTCCCTCTATAAAAGCAGGTATTGCCTTTTTTTACCCCCACCATACATACCTTCTTTTCTAAATTCTTTTTATTGCTATTGCAGTTTCCATAACGTATTTCTTATATTACTTTCCCTTAGATATATATTTACTCCAATATTTATACTTCTTTGGATTTTTATATGTTTTTCTGTTTTTCTTTGTTTCCTTATTGTTTATAGTTATGTGTTTGCATACCAATTCACCAGTGTTTATCAGTTAACGCAGAATCTGACACAAGTTGTCATGCATGCATGTCAATTAATCGTCATCAGACTTGAAAGGTAGTCCGATACATCAAGAAGAGAAAGAAAAAGATCCATCTATATCAATAAGTATCGAAGAGGGACGTGTATTGGATGTGGATCCGGAAAAAACAAATTCATCACTGAAGATGGTTTCCCCTCCGTTGAAGAAGGAGGACAAAGAAGGAGGTCTATTTAAACCGGGATTTCGCCAGACCATAAGACGCCGATCAAGAATGGCAAAACACATGTTGACAGCACTATCGCCCTTAGACTATGATGGTAGAAACCCCAGTATAATATATAAATAACTAGAAGACCAATTAAAGAGTGAAGGTTGTATATCAATGTATAATGATATGAGTACATAGGTAATAAAGTATATTTCTTTTAAAAAGTTTATGTATAAACCTATATAAAAATTGTGAATAGGTAGCAATATAGGTATAAATATGGGTGTATAGTTAGCCACATTCTTGTGGGATGTTTTAAAAATATGCCTGATAACTTGGATTTGATAGGCCAGTTTAAAATATGATTACCTTTTTACACTAAACATCATATATATATTGCACATGTTATAACTGACCATTTGTATTGGCACAGATTGGGAGGATGAAAGAGAAGGAGATTTTGAAAAGAAAATGAGATGGATAGAGAAAATAAAGTGGAGGATAAATCGCTATTGGGATTTCGAAGGTAAAGTCTTTGTCTATTCCCCAGATTTCTATATATGTGCTCTTTTAATTAAACATAAATATATAACCCGCGCAAAAATCGACGCAAACATTTTGAAAATGCGTACACATTTGATACCTGTTAGCACATGGATATGGTAGTGTATTTAAAGGTTTTGACATGTAGATCAAGTAATGCAAAATAACATAACATATAAATATATAAATATATATCATATACATATATATCAGTTTCTGCAATTATACTTATATACACGCATATAACAACGTGATAGTAGGAAATATATCTGAAAAGTAATGTAATTATAGTCATCAGCTAAACACACAGTGCTTCTATCTAAAATCATTGATATAGTACTAGTAATTCAGTAAGAGGCAAGTTATAATACTAGAGAAAAGAAATGATTGTACACTCATAGCGTGTAATTAATATTTATTGTTAGTAGGGTAACTCCAGGAAATATTTACAGTAATATAAGCCAGAAAAATCAAGAAATCATGTAAAGAATAAGGAAAAGTTTTGTATGACTTAAGTAGTTGACTAACGTGCCTTATATTATGTTTGAAAAAAAATATTTTAGAACATAAAAATTGCATAGTATATCTTGCTCTGTAAAATATTGGAAAAGGGTCCATGGTCTAATCTACTTAACGTGAATGACTTGAGCTCATTTGGGATGAATGCAATAAATGTAGGTTGGATTGTAGCCTTTACTAATATTATGTTACACAAATAGGGGAAAAGGCCATTGCGTACATAGTAATCTATGGCTCAAACATGGTTATGTACGCTGTATTCTTTTACAGGTAGTACATCTCTTTACCAGTCATCCTAATATGAAAATGCTCATTAAGTATTTTACCCTCTCTTATATGATTATTGTCGATTGACTTATGCTTGAACTATCTTTATTATGACATGATTGTTTCTTAGTATTAACTTGTACGCTATTTATAACATCTTTGTATTGTTTATAATTAATTTTATTCACAAAGCAATGTTGTGCCTTTATGCTAGAACCCCAATCATTTTCTCACATCCCTTGCCTTTTACCTCCTGTTTAGTCTTTGTTTTAATCTTTCTTTAGCTTTCATAAAACCCAAAAATTTCCCATCCTTTTAACACGACCTTATTTTAAGTCCTAATCCTAAATGCCCTTTATATTAACCCCTCTCCTACCTACCACTCTCTTCTACATTTACTTTGTTTGTTATTTAAATTTACAAAAAATCTTTTTGCCCTTCTTTACTTCTTCTCTCATCCATGCGTACAAATATGCATTTATAGGTACTACATAAAAGACTATACTTCTCTTTTGCCAGCTGTACCTTTTGCCAAAGGGTTCACTGGAATGCTCTACATCAACACCTTTTTGATATTCATCACTATGTGCCGCAACCTTCTTAGCTGGCTTCGAGGATGTATGAAAATACCCATTAGTTATATGTATATCTGCGTATTTTTCTGTACCCAGACTAATAACATTCTTTGTTTTAATATATATTTGCAATTGATTTGCTTACTTTGCATTTGTTTTATTTCGGTATATTTTTCACCTTCTTTCTTTTCTTCCTCCTTTTACCATTTTATAAATTTCTTTCTATTACCTTTTTTGTATATTCTTTTTTACACACTACCCTTATATTATCAATCCTTTTATGTAACCAATATGATTAGCTTTTTCTTCATATAAAATTTTATCTATTTTTTCTTCTATACCTGTATTTTACATTCTCCCAACAATATACTTTGTTTTTTCTTGATCTACAAAAAATGGTCTTGAGTTCTCAAGCCCCATTTACCCGTGGTATACTCTTTCCTCCCTTATTTAATAGTTTTGTTTTTCCGTCACGTCTTCTTCACGTATTTTTTATAGTAATTAACTGCATATCTGATATACTATTTTTTTTGTATTCTTTTGGCACCTCTTCAAAACTTTGATCAGGCTGTACTAGTTCTATTGCCTCTCCAATCAATAAGCACGTTGTTATTCATCGTATCCTAGGATATGTAAGTAATTTGATATTTATTTAATCACCTTTTATCTTTTTACTTATACCTGTAGTTTTACGTACTTATAATTCCACCTATTAGTAGTTGTATCTGTCATTTTGCTTATACTGTATTTTGTTATTAATCCTTAAATATCAATATTTTGCATTGCATTTAGCATTATCAATAATCATTGACTTGGGATTCATTAATTATACATTTATTTGTATTTTATTATTAATCAGTATTATGCCTATATGATTATCTTTCATTAATTTTCCTCCATATTTACGCATATTAAATTTGAAATTGTATAATTATATGCATTTCTTCATATTCATTCAACTGTATTTTCACTCGCACTCATGCGCCTATTCAGAATACTTTGATTTTTTTTTTTTGAAATCCCCTATTTTATTAGAGAACTTCCCTTTTCCTCAACAATTTAACATACTATCTGTATATATTAACAATATATTACTAAATATAAATTTATACCTAAAAATACTAAAAAAAAAAAGTACTATCCCTTCTTTACATCTATTACTCCAATCTATCTTTTATACTCCATTTTTTAGCTAATGGTTTTTGCCGCTACGGGTCATGCATTGACGCACATGTTCGGTACGGTTCCTGACCTGATTAGCGTGCAATCGGAGGATATTCTCAACGCCAAACTGATGCCACGTGTTCCTTTTACTTATGTTCCCACCTATGTAAGATAACTCTTTTATCTTCTTTCTGTTATAAATATTTGGTTGTTACAAATGTCTGTGATAGCCAAATATCCCTCACGCAAATTACTGAAAATACTTTTTTTGGCACCACCTGCTGCATCATTAAGCAAGACATTATCTTTTTCTATTACAAAGGTACATATGTGGATATACCCATACTCCAAAGATGAGTTGCTCCAAATATTAATTCTTGCCTGTTTACATATGATACTGTAGGTGTTCATCAACTCATCCATAAAAATATAAAAAATATTTGAAAATACTGAGTTGTATCAGCTCCCACTATACAATAGAATTTGGCACAGCCTTAATACTAAATGTACCCCAAAATGCACTTTCATTTTATGCAACAGGCAGAGGTTGTTTTTTGCACAGTCCCTGGCGTCACAGGAGTAGTGATGCTTTTAACGCTGTATATTATGCTGGCTACCGCCATTCAGCGTACAAGGGACAAAAATTTCGAGTTATTCTGGTACACTCATCATCTTTTCATTTTTTTTGCCGGTAAGCAATTTGTTGCAGTGTATTTTTTGTAGATTGGAATAAATTTTAACTAAATTAATAATTCAATAATGATTAAGAATAAAAATAAAAACTGGGTTCATAATGTAAATGTTAAAGTAAGCATATACTTTTAAAAGCAATAAAGAAAAGACAGAGGGAAGTAATGAAGTGAGTAAAAATAGTAAAGCCAAACAGTAAAATGATAAGAAAAATAAATGTATGTATGTAATTATTTTAAAATAAGGTAATAAAAATATTCCTAAAATAAGATAAATGCAGTATGAAGAGAACAAGGGCTACCTCAAAAACAATATTCACCTGTATTATCAGTTTCTGAATAAATAGTTTTTACTTTTCACATACAAAAATACATATATACTAGCGTGCATATACGTTTGCGAGCACTTGCCTATATCATGACACGCGCGTGAATAATATATTACTATTTACAAATATACTTCTATTCTTAAAGATAAATATGCCCTTGATTATCTTTGTATAGTAAAAATAACACTCGAAAAAATACCAATCCTATATACATATAGCTCTTAACTATGTGCATGGATCCAGTCATTGGTTAGCCTATATGGAAATGCCCTATTGGATCTCTTTGCCAGTTGGTGTCTACATCTTGGAACGATTAATAAGAATTTATAAATCATCTAAGCATATTACGGTGCTACAGCTTAAACATCTTCAGCCAGATGTGACCATGATTGGTATAAGCTTCATTAAAGCTAAACCTGTATATAATATATATTTTTATATATATATACATTTTTATTAACCATCACCTCCAGCGTGCTCTTAAACATGCTTTTTTCTAACTTTCAAATGTACAATATAATAAGAGCAAAGTAGTCCGTATTTTTCAATGGCTTTTTCTTCTTCTTGCATTTTAGTAGCATTCATTTCAATAATATCCAATACATTTTTTTACTATTATTGTTATTTCGCTTAACTTTTTTATTAATCTGCTGCTCCTTTTTTTTTTTGTATTTTGTAGATATGATATATAGTTATGTTTATTTGTCTCTGATAATAATATCTACGACTACTATAGAAATCCCAAACAGATATAAAGATCATAGAGAAATGATTAGTATTTATACAACTTTCATATTTAACTTGGGGTATAGCGTTGCACAATTTAATTAAATCCGGGTGTTGATTTTGCAGAAATGACCAAACCTCACGGATGTAATCCGAGGGCTGGAAATTACGTTTTTATCTGCATTCCTGTATTATCTCGTTTTCAGGTATTTGTTACACAGATTTAATATATTTACGTATTCGTTATTTAGTTTCTCCAATTATCTATATTTTCTTTCTACCGTTCACAATTCCAATTATTATTCAATAATAATTTTTTATGTAAGAATGTATACTACGTATAAAATACTAAAATACTGCCTTAGTAACTGATGTATACCACAGATAAAATTAAATCAGATACATGTTTTTGTTTGTTTGTTTTCTTACTCCCATGTATTAGTGCTAGCAGTATATTATCCAAATTGCAGAGCATGGTTGTAAAACCTATTATAAAACTTAATCATTAAAATCTACAAAGGCAAACATCTTTATTCTCCTCTCTTGAATTAACTGTTAGCATTAAATGCAAGCGTGTGTATTGGTTGTCCCGCATTAGTATTCAATATACTAACTATTATAAACACAGTGGCACCCTTTTACCCTTTCATCAAGTCCGGAGGAGCCTATCCTTCGAGTTCACATTAAAGGTAAGATTAATGTAACTCGGAGATTATGTAGTGCAATTATATGCTTGTGGCGCCTTAGCCTTTTATTTGTATTTTTTTTTTTTGGTGTATTATCATGTTTTTAAAAGTTAAAGAAAATATAGGTATAAAAATAGTAGTTACAAGATATGCGTACAATTAAGTAAACGGTATTTTTTTTATTTGTTCCCATATACTTTACAGCCCGAATATCACTAAAGACTTCTGGGCGTTACTTTATACTCCTTAGTCCATAGTTATTTATTAATTTTGTGTTTGAGAACATCTCACTACTACACAATAAAATGAAACTTATTTATTGAATAGTTTTGCTTTATTTATTGATCAATATTGTTTTCCCGAGAGCAACTACTATACTTTTGTACCCTTTAGAAATAGAAATTGGAAGGCCAGCCTCTGAATGGACTTCAACTAATTTTATACTCTATAGTAGCTCATTGATATTTCTTGTTTCTTTTTTTATATTATCTTTTATTAATTGCTGCTCTTGTCTTGCATCAATACACTTACATAAAAAGTAATTTATCATTTGATTTTTTATTTAGCAATAAATTAAATGACGTATATTGATATTTTAGGGTAATCATTTTCACGTGCTCTTATAGAATAATACTATTCTATTTGATAAATCTTGGTATCTGGTATCACAAGAACACTCCTATTGATAAAAACACATTATTAAACACATTTTTGCCTATTTATAAATACCGTCAGATAACGGAGACTGGACCCATAAACTTCATGGGCTGGCCATTTGGAGCACTAAGTCAGGCGAAGCGGGCTTCAATGATAATCCTAACAACAGTATGGCTCTTTATGTTTAATCGTTCATTTGGTTTATATGCAGTGAGTTATGCAAATATGTTTAAATCGCATTGGCTGTAGATTGAAATTAGAGTGACAGTCTGCTCAGGACTGGTATCAATTCACAAAAACTAAATTTAATATTAGTCAGTGATAGAAATTCATAGTTGAATAACTGCCAAATATATTCGCATAATAGGACATGTAAATTTTGAGCTAAATTATCCAGGTAAAAAATCAAGCATTGTAATGTCAACGCAGTCGACATGATTGGGTATTGTGGGCTGGCGTTTGGATTTGTATTACAAACCCAAGAAATGTCTTACCATGCTACGGTATTAATTATTGATATTCTTCAAAAATGGGCTCACATAACTAAGGTCAATAATTGGTCATTAGTATTCTTTCATATAAACTAAACAAAGATCATCAACATTTTGCTAGAAGGAATGAAATTTGTAAAATCCTAAAAAGGTAAAATGTTTCAATCGGACGCCAAAAGAAAAAATCGGGCAGTTCAAACCAAATCATATCTTGTCACAAGCTTAATTGATGATATGATAGAACTAGAATGAAGCGAGCCGCTGTAATCCTAATATTTTAAAATTTCTTTGGTGAGCATTAATTGAATGGACGTCCTCAACAGATTTTTGTGGTATTGGTTACAGTATAGCGCCTTATACACGGATATAATGTTCATACTCTTCATAGCGTGTGCATCAAATGAACCATTAACTGTGTCTATGGTATGCGTATATTGTATTTGGTTTAAAAAAATGATTTGTTTAGGAGTATGCTGAACATGTTTATTGATTGGAACCACAAAAAATATAAAGTAACTATCAATGCAATTGTATATGCTTAAAGAAGATACGTTTTAAATACATTGGTTTACATGCATTTTATTTGTTTTTATTCACAAAAGAAATGTTACTGTAACCTATATGCACACAGTACTACCTGAAATTCAAATCGATGGGCCTTTTGGTGCTCCGGCCGAGCATATATACGACTATCAACATGTGGTACTAGTGGCTGCTGGTATTGGGTAAGATCAATAGAACAGCATAACCATGCATAATTGTCTCAATTTTCAAACTGAATTATTGCCCATATATAAATGGGGTAACGTAACAAGCTTAATGTTAAAAATAAAGACATAAATAAAAAGGTCTCTGGGTATGTGTAGAATTAAAAAATAAGTGGAGAGATAAAGCCTAAGAGAGAAAAAAAAGCAAAAGCTCAAAGAAGCAGAAATAAAGAGGGGTTATAAAACTAGGGCTAGAAGAAGCCTTACTGGCTAGCTTTTTTAGCCATTATTCGTGAGCCATTTTATTCATTTCTTATTGAATGCTAATATTTTTACCAATAACCAATAGAGTTACACCCTTTGCATCTACACTGAGGGATATCCAGCTGCGTATTAAGCACCGGAAGGGCGGCATGAACAGGTACATGTTATATATGCACAGGAAAACAAAAACAAAACGAATGGAGGGGATCAAAAAAAGTCACAATAGTATATCATTTTTGTTTTTTGTTACCCAGTGAAATAAAAGATCATGGAGTACAAGACTTATTTTCTTTATTTTTATTGCCAATATTTTTCATTCATGTTTCATAGTTGAATGTTAGATGCAGATCCATATATGGACTAAAGAAATATTGATGAGTCATCGTCAATTATTTATTGTGTACTTTTCAGGTTGTGCTCAGTGGACTTCTATTGGGTTAATCGTACACAGAACCCTGCACAGTGGTTTGTTGATTTGCTTAAGGGTGGGTGCTCTATGTCTTGTTCTTTAGCCTTTCATATAGTGAGTAATAAAAATAATGTTATAATTTATTTTATATGCACATTTATCCTTCACTTTTACCACTTCTCCTTCATATTATTACAACACATATATTGTAATGAGAAGGGATACACGTGAATGTGATAAGAGATCCAGTAAGTGAGTTTCCAGGAAATATGATAAGAACATGTAAATAGATAGAAGAAGAAGGCGGAAATGCGGCAGTGAGACAAATAATTTTCTTGCATTCCTGTTAGCAGCAACCCCTGTATCATAACATTAATAAACCTGATACTGTTTATTTGTTATCAGAACTGAGAAGTGATCCAATAGCCAAGGAATGTTGTCATGTGTACATGTACTTGACGACTAACTATTCGAAGGTGGGAATATTTGGAGTTATGGATTCTTTTAAATATATTACACACCTGTAGGTTATTTTGTGTTTCTGCACCAGTCTTTGGCCATCCTTTAACTATCGTAAATCCCATAGACGTTGGCGTCATGATGTATGCCAACAATCTTTATTCTATACAATCTAAATTATATATAAACATACCGAAATAATGTACAAAAAAGCATACAATATTACATAAATGGAAAAAAATTATTATTTAAAAACAAAAATGCTAATCGTTTTAACTCGGTTCTATAACATAGTTCAACAGTTATCTTCAAAAAATTAGGAGTTATTTTATTTACAATAAACTAGTTTTGTTTCGGTGAATTTGTCAGCAGAGTTGATTTATGTTTTAGTATCACTGCCCTTTTTTATTTTTATCCATCTATCTGAATCGACACATAAAACAATCTCTATATGCTAAGATATACATTTAGTAATGGAAATATACGCACCTGAGCTGTGGCTATACATATAATTAGAGGTTTTTATGCATTATAAATACCGCAAGTATTACTCCCTATTACTCCCATTTTCTCAAAAATATTTATCTTTTACTCAATAACGTTGTCGCCCTGCTTTCTATATCTTCCATATTCCTCCCTTCCTTCCCCGTCGTCTTTTTTATACAAACAGAATGATATTCGCTCTCTTCTTCTTTGGCATGGACTTCGTCTGTCCGAGGAGATTCTGGGGAGAAGCTTATTGACCCAGTTAGATGAGCAAACATATTGGGGCCGTCCTGATTGGACTACAATTATTGCAGATACAGATAGAAAGTGTGCACAGGAAAACAAGGACATGGCCGTGTTTTACTGCGGACCCAAGGGGCTTTCTAAGGTAGGATACAAGAATGTATGACAAACTTAAAATCGGTATATTGCCTGAGTAATAGTAAATGCCTAATCAGACACCAAGTAACATTCAAGCTGATGATTTTTAACATGTGATCATTCCTTAGATTTTGTTCGTTAGTACTCTTTTAATAAAGCAAACATTTATTTTAATGTTATTATCTGTATATATAATTCAACAGCTATATTGAGGCCTCTCAAAGGGGATAGATACAATTTCACACTTATAAAGCCCTTGTTGCACACTTGCTCATTGTAAATATTCCACCAAGATTGTATTTTCCTCTGTCATGTCTCTTCAAATATTTTCCCACAATTTATTTCCCCATGAAATACAGAAAATATCCAATACTATTTTGAAATAATACACACATCTATCTGTATTTGTACATGCCCATAGGCGAATTCCAATACAACAATATATACCACATCCATATAAATATATGCATTCAAATGTACGTTCAGTTACAGAACTGCACACGTTGTGTTCCAATTAATAGAAAAATATGGGTATTACCTTAATTAACATATATCTGTCCCCACAAAGCAATTGTATTTAATTTGTCGTAAGACCAATGCGGCTACTGGGCGCACCATCCGCTATCTCAAGGAAAACTTCTAAACCCTTTCAAGTCATGCCCTTGCTTTCAAATGTAATCGTAGTTGATGTTAGACTGGTTTCATCATTTTTTGTTGTTGTAAGCTATAATAACAACTGTGTATACATGTTCAATAATTCTATGCGTGTATGGGCATGATTGTGTAATTAGAGACGACATAATATGTTTGGATTGTGTGCGATCGTTGTTAAATCAGGCAATTAAATCTCTTACTTCCACAATTATATGAACAATATACATATGATTTATCAATCCATCCAGTCGTTGTTATGTCCGGTAGATTGCACGATACCAATTTGTTTTTCGAATTTATTATAATATATGTACAACTATATGATAGGACATACGTTTATTGATATATAGTAAAGTTTTTCAAAAATTATAAGTAAAAAACCAAAAAAGCTGGGGTCTTCCATATGTATCATATTATACACATCAATTATAGTTAAAATGATACAATAGTTAATTATGCTATACATAAAAAATAGGATAATAAAACAGACAGCTTTAAGATAACACCGTCTGACTACATGCCTATGTCAAATTGTACCTTACCATCTTAAATTAAAGAATTTAGGCCGAATAGATCAATCCTGATAGGTGAATTTTCCAACAAAACAATAATACTATGATAGGAAATGGATATTCTTCATCAAAGTTAAATTCACAGTACAAAAAAGCATAAACGTTAGCTAGATTTAATCTCTAATATTTTATTTTATTTTAGCTTTAATAAGCTTGAGATCACGATCTAAACTCCAAAGAAGAACGTTATGGTTGCTCGTACATCAAGACCAAATTCCCACACGTATTATTAGTATATATCCGTAAAGAATATTATATTCGATATGTGCATCCAGAGTGGACGTAATTTTATATTTGAAACCAAAGGGGGCTGTATAAAACAATAAGGAATAGTCTAATAAAGTTCATACTTGTATCCAAGGATTCTTATTAGTAGCTAATCTTGTCATGGAGTTTTGAGTTCTTTTGATTTCAAGAAGGGGAAGACCTGACATGATTGCAAGTCATGCAGAACATTTGTGTATAAATAATCATTTTATATTTTTTGATTTTTTTTGCAGTTGTCCCGTGTTCTATATTCTTTATTACATCTTTCTGTATAGAATTATTTAAATCCTATTACGATTTTATTATAAAAACTCTATAATGCTACCTCATGAGAGCACATCCTTTATAGGTTTACACTGACAAATTATATCAATTAGATTTATAGGCGTGGGCAGCAGCTGAGGCTTTTATCTATCAACTATCTTACTAATTATTGATTGGCCAACACTTGCAGCAACTTGCATAAATACTTGCGTGTGAACATATATAAGTGTATATTATAGGCATATACCTTCATACATGAGATGATAATAGTTGTATACCGATATCTGTTGGTGAATATTTCATGCTCATTATCGCATACATATAGAATCTACACTCACTAATGTACAGGTACGCACAATATTTCTAAAAAATACATTAAAAAGTCAATAATGATTTAAAGACAGAGCCATTAAATATGAAGAATTACATTGACCGACCATTCTCAGAAAAATGTATACCTCGCTACAAAGTTTTCTTATGATAATATATGTACTGGTATATATAAACAAGACCACGTGAACATTATTCCCATCTCTGTATATATAGGTTTAAATAAGGTGAGCTATCGGTGGCTTCAATGCATACATAAAGCTTAAGAAATATCAGTAGTTTTATTATAGATTGGCTCATGACCACGTGGTGCTTCCATCTTTCTGTATTTGCCTTCTAGTTATGAAATAGCATGTTTATGCGGTGTTCCTATTGATTGATTCCAATCACACTGGATCTGTACCTTAGATCTTAGCGGCGTCATTAGGAAATAAATTAAGCTATATATAATAATTGAAATCTAGACCTTGAATTGTCAGATCCATTCTTTCGCGAATAGGAATGGCCATCTAATAATTCTCTAGCTATTATAATTGGTGTAAATATGGATTGGTATATGCTTCTATTTATTTCACCAATGAATGACCTTGTGAGCACAGCCTTAGTTGAATTAGAACATATGCTTTACTGATGAGAGCCACAAATATGCTCCCTATCTTTAAGAGGCTGCTAATATCTATCACGTTCTCGGAACATGAGAAATAGTTTCTTTTTTTAAACGTACAATATGCATTGATGAGTTGCGGCGTCTTTAACCTCTGCATCTTATTGTATAAAGCAGTGGCCAATGAATTTGATAGCATTATACAGGAATTTAAGGCCGGATTTAACAGATAAAGCAAAATTTACTCTATATTTTGTATATCAATTCTACAAATATGCACAGTTTCAAGTCTGGCATTTTAAAGGCATCATTACTTTTTTGAACAATGCTTTTATTATTATGATACTAGATAAAATTATAGTGGTAATTTAAATGTAAAACATATCGCTATGTTTGCAAATCCTCATACAAATTGACTGTATCTAATATAATAGGCTATTGGAGTTTTTGAATATTGCTTCACTGCCAACTATTTTATTGTCTTATACGCGTTTCTTATAATGTAATTTTAGAGCTAGTCGTTCGTTGTTCGTGGTTCTTGTGGTATGCGGTAACTAACCGACCGACTTATTAATGGAATTGCGGTATATTACAACTACAACTTTGCTGGCTTCTTATCAGACCATCATTTTCAGACCAATCAGAATTTATTCTTCAGCAACGTTCGGATTGTAAATTGGTATAGTTGTAAACCTAACCCACTAATATGTACATAATCAATTAGTTATCTTTTGAATCGTGGTTTCTGACCCACAAACCTAATTTGGCAAAGTAAAAGCCTAAAAGTATAAAGCTATATATTGCATTTATTTTTAAAAAAATTTATTATATATTTTATAATAAAAGTACCCAATAATATATATTTTTTAATTTACTAATATTTTTTTTTAAAAATTATTAATATAGCCATTTGAACTTACTTCCCATTATCATTCTTTTTATCAAAAAGGGCATAAGAATAATTAGTACTGGTAGTATCAAATAAAACAGTAAGCCAATTCACATTCCGTGATTATACACCAATAGATCAGTTATCACAGATCGTTTAAGCCAAAGGACTAATTAAAAAACACTAAACAACGCCAATACAAGATATTAATTAGTTATACACTATTGACCTCTTACAACCTTCATTAAACATATCTACCCAATAATCATCGTTATATGTTTTTTAAATAGGCTAATTTCTTTCGACCAGGATTACGGCTTAATTACGTATGGTTATGGACACAGTTCTCGGGTCTCGCAGTAAGCCCATTAATAGTAGGTGATCCACTAGTAATTAATATATATATATATGTATGCATAAAAAGCACCCTATACAGAAAGCACACCACCTAATGTTATTATGAAATAGTTATTTTAAAACATGGAATTCAATTTTGATAGCGCTATTCAACAACTCCAGAGATTACAACCTCCTAGAGGGCCACATCCAGGAACTTACAAAACAGATCTACCCATGCCTCAGTTTTCCAATGCCATGCAACAAGACCTAGTGATTGAAAAGGCCTTTGATGAGGCCAGTTTCGATGGTAGGTTATATCCTAGTTAAAGCGCGATGTTGTACCTTATTGTTATTTTCTCGCATGTTTGTTTTGTTGTTTGTTCCATCTTTATTTATTTCCTGTTACGAAGTAAATACAAGATAGTGTTGTAGTGTTATAGTACGGATGTATATCATATTTTTGTTTGTTATTTAAATGTGTTTATTTAAAGGACGTATGTCTTTGTTGTTTCTGTTTACCCTTTGCAGTTCTGCTATAAAAGAGATCTAGAGTGGCATTGATGGAAAACATCGGTATTCTTTAATTTTCCCGTGCTTGTAATTGAATATATATATATATATATATATGCAGTGGTTTATAGGTCCTGTCTATCAATGCATATCTTAGCCTATCTGTGTCTTTATATCTGTTGTGTTCATACGTCATAATTTTATCATCTGCCGTCCAAACCCCACCCCAGCAACATGACTACACCGGTAAAGTGTGATTGTATTTGACAGGTACACTTTGTACTTTTTATGATATATAAATGAAGGAAACAACCTTTAAATATATTTTCCTATGTACAATGTACTCTACTCTCTTATAACGTCTTTTGTTTATCACTCTAACCTCCTTGCCTTTAACAGCTGCCTTTTCCCGGTTCCTTGCCAATCACAGTACTATGGGAGAACAGAATGATAGTAATCTAAATAGTTCTCTCCAGCCTCATATGGGAGGACCTTCTATAAATATGCCTGCAAACATGGGCCCTAGTCGAGGGCCGAATATGGGTGTCAATATAAATGTACAACAACATAATATAAATGTACAACAACATGGCAATATGAATATGCACCATACTATGGCCCCTCCATCTTTAACTTCTGATCAATTTGGCAATATATACTCGGTTAGTTTTTATTCAAGTTTTACGGGAAATATTGGTTTTAATTTATGGATCCATTTTTATATAGATTAATTCATATATAACTTGTGATTGGTCTAGACATACACTCTTTATTATTTATATTTTATTTTCCTATATAGAATTGTATATGCATCTTTTTCATTGGGTTTTTATTATTTAAGTACTTAAGCACTTGACGGGATAGCTAATTACATATTTCCTTACAAACAATGCGTATACCTGTATATTTAGACCAATATTTTATTAAGTTTACCCTGTGAATGCATATATATATACATACAACATTTCTTACCTATTTATTTATTATTGTGGACATGTATATATAATATCATACATACATACATACATACACATCTTACTATCCACCTACCTACCTATCAACTCTGTACTTCACTATATAATTGGACCCATAGACTATGAATATATATATATATTTCAATGAACTTACCAACATGCCTATTCTCACATGGTACATATAATGACACATCCCATCTTTGATTTTTCCTCACTTCTTCCTCTCCCTCTCCCTCTCCCGCTCCTTTTTCTTGCCCTATCTACTTCAGACCAGTCCTATATCACATCATATGTCGCGTCAATCATCACCATATACCACCATGTCCCCCCGTAATGTTCCTCAAGGGGCTGCCCTCTCTCCCCGAGACCTCTTACAAACATCGTTAACAGAAACATTTAATCGTAAATTCTCTATTGGGTCCAACCCTAGCTCTCAGTCTTTCTCCTCTCCCCCTCTCTCCCATGTTTCTACACCTGGGTTCTCTGGACCTCCCCACACTGTTTTTCCTACTGCTATGCAGAATGTACCATTTGGTATGGAGCATGCCAGGCCTGTGCCTATTAGTAATTCTCAGAAGTATCCTATTCCTGCTAATACTCAGCCTACTTTCTCGTGAGTTATAGTGTAGTGTATAATGTATAATGTATGGTGTAAGGTCTATAGACTATATGCAGGTAGTCAGTATTATATATCTCTTTCTTTATCTCTCTCTCTTGCTCTTTCTCTATAATATATGCTATATAGTGTATAGTATATAGTGTATAGTATATAGTGTATGGTGTATGGCTCTAGATAGATATTATGGTTTACATTTTATATTTTACATATAATTTAGAGGGTAATATAGGGAATGCCAATGTGACATTTGTTGGAATGATTATAATGAAACCCACCATACATATTAACATTCACACCGTTGGTTTGTAAATATTCCCTGATATTATATCTTTAGTCGGAGGGTGATTTGCGGATATGGTATATTTTTCTCCTCTCCCCATCTATCTGTTATATATAATTACGCAATCAAAGTTCATATTTAAAATTCTAATGATGCACTAATGCAGACAGAATGGATTTGACGACGAAGACGATGATCGCCAGGTAAGTTATCTTCTACCTATTAACCAATCTCTTTTGTTCTTTGTTTATTTAAACCTTGACAACCATACTCATTAGTTCTTTAATCCTCTTTAAAAAATCAATCAACACGATTCTTATTGTATTTTATACTAATCTTATCTAATTATTTTTGTCCTATAGTATCATGTAAGATTTTATTGTATTTCAGTAATCAGCCGAACAGCTACTTATTATAGGTGGGAATAAATTTATCTATACACCCGATTGCCTTATTTGTACATAGCACATGTTGCCTCTACGCCCCTATACTAGGCCATGTTGATTGCTATTTACATCCAGTCAGTATATCAACAGAGGGCTACACACTGTTGCAGCATGTTTGCAGACATACGAATATATATACAAGGAAACGTTAACATACATCCATACAAGCCCATATATGCAAAAGCCGATTCATGGTTGTAGATACAACTATATATATATATATATATATATATCTGATTGGGTTGTTTATATATATATATATATATATATAT
>NAOQ01000087.1:101982-117548 GCA_002751075.1 Ichthyophonus hoferi | reverse complement strand
GCTACAACACAATGAGATAATAACTACAACACAGGCTAAAATTAACAATAATAGAAATATACTCACTACTATCTCTTATACCCTACTATATATATGGTGGTTTTACTTTGCTATAAAAGTGTTTAAAAACTATGTGATACCTATCATTAGATAAAATATAGACATGGGAATTAGACATGGGAATGGTAAGATATAAAATTGAAACTGACAGTTGAGTGGTAAAGGTACATAACATAGATATACCAAAATATCGTATAGTATGGTATAATACAATGGTTGTATGCAGTATACTCGTACCATCTAATTATTACCTATATTTAATTGCGCAATGGGGAAAAAAAAATCATCATGGTTAGTATATAAGGACCCAATAGAAAGCATTAGTTAAAAATGATTATATAGACAGACTATATTAGACAAGGACATACCTGAAACAGCACATATCGCCGTGTGCGATGTCATGAGAGCCGTAATCGATAATAAAACCTGTATACCAATGAGTGTTGGCCTATAAAAATATAAAATTTTAAATGGTAGTAAGATATTTCTAAGATTATAGTTGTAAAGGAAATGGATAGTTAGAAGTAAAATTTAAATAACTAAATTGATCAATGTCCATCTAGGTCATTGAGGTGTATATTTAACCTTGAATGTAGAATCACTGGCATCACGTGTATACCATATTGTATAGTTATATATACTAAACTATATAACTATACACACAACTACAATTATATATATAGCACAAAGAAGATATGACACAATAGCAATTAAAAATTAAAAATAAATAAAATGAATAAAGGGTGAAATAATTGGATGTTAAGCGATATGACATCTTCCACATTATGATATGGACCAATGGAACAATTCATTATAATTTATAACACATTTGATTGGTGTAGATATACCTTGTGTCCACCGTGTAAGTGGTCGAAAGTGCCACCCACTGCTACTCGTTCATAGTCATAGGTCAGATTATCTACATGGTCTATGGGGATATTATGATTGGTTAAGAATATATTGCTGTTAGACTATTGGCCCATCGTTTTAAAAATAGACATATTATTTATTAATATATGGTTATAGTATATTGAGTATAATATGTTAATGTATAACATAAGAACAAACTCTTTACTAATAATAAAGAGATAAAAAAAATTCAACATCTTTTAAAATAGATAAAAATATAAACCAATAATAGTTGAAGGAGAAACCTAAATATAGGTAATAGCCTATGATAAAAAATATGTATTTATTGTTCAGGTTAAATTGGTAAGATTGAATATAAATATATCACCTACAGACCTGTGACAGTTAGGTGAATTTCTATTGGTTGGTTGTCATAAGTATCAGGATGAGGAAGATCAACCGATTCGATAATTAAGGTTGGTTCTCTGGCGTTCTTAAAGGCGTTGATGTAGTCAGAGTCACCTGCAATAAAGGGTAGCCAATGAATAAGAAGAAATTAAACTATAAATAGAAATAATATAATAATAATAATAATAGTAATAACAAACCAGTAATAATAAATAATAAATAAAATAAAAATAAAATAAAACACAGATGATGAATCAATATAACACTATATGTATACAAAATATAGTGATGTTAAATGTAGAATCCCCCCGTGCTTAGGGTCACCACATGATAACACTCCAATCATGTGTATCTCTATTTATATTCACCTATCGTTGTAATGTACTGAGGGAAAACGCATACCTTCCTTGAAGCAGTAAAAGAAGTCAACCTTGGGGAACGTTTTCTGGGAAAGCAAGGGTGGCAACAGGATAGTGGTGTCTAGCATTGGCTTATTATAATAAAGGGCCAATCGGGTGAGGCAGCTATAAATAGATTAATGGAGGTGGAAGAGAGAGAATGAACAAATAATAGTGAGAAAAGAGTGAGAGAAAAACGAGGGGAATGTGATAGAAAGAAGGAAAGAGGGAGAGAAATAAAGACATAAATGATACCGTAGAAAAGGGGGTAAGGGGTAATTGGAATAAAGATTGGGGTTAATGTTCATGTGGTATGTAGTTCCGTGTTATATACAGCGGTTACGGAGATAACCAAAGTATGGTGATTAATAATAAGTGTGTATGGTTATGTCTGTAGGTAGTATTATATGCGGTATGAGGTGTACGGGGTGTATTTCTATGACTAGTGCACACACTATATACCTCCTTTAACGTAATTATCATATCGTATTGTAAAATATAAACATAGCAGAAATGAAAAATATACCATATTAATTGTTTAGCTATAAATTAATTTATTATTGTGTAATGTAGGTAGGTGCTGAGTATGTTTACGGATGTGTTGATGGGAATCAAATATTGACTTACCTATAGTAAGCTGCTAATACTTTGTTGAAAAAATGGAAATCAAAACCTTGTAGTATATGTTCTCGCCCATACCCCTCAGGGAAATCAAGAAGGAGAATAATCCCTGTATTGGTACTCTTTATAACCTGTATAATAGGTACGTCGAGGCGTTGATGTAAAGATTAGGTTGGGAAGAGAAGGGAAAGATAACCACAGGGAGAGGAGGAGATTATTAGGGAGTAAGAGAATGCATGGATATATGTATATATACGTGTATATTCATATAATAGAATAATAAATGAGAATGGAAATTAAAATATAAATATAATTGTAGAGAAAAAGCAATAATTATTAGACAACAATAATCGCTGAAGAAAAAATATATATTATAGTTACCTGATGCAGTAGGTACACATCTTCGGAAGATATTGTAAAGGACGTTTTACCACCATTTCGTGAAGGAGGAATAGGGTAATCTAGGTGTACTAAACTACTTGCAATGCTCATAATGCAATATATCACTTCCTTTTCAGTATGTTGTATTGTGTTTGTGTTACAAGTTTTATCAGTTTTGCTTTGTTTTGTTTATGACAGTTCCCATTTACGATTGGTCAACCTCTCCATACGTTCATTGGTTAAAAAGGTTGTAAATATTTTTTATTAGCCAGAATTAACTTCATATATGCATCAACATGCCATACCGCTGATGTAGTATCATTAAATATGTTATATTTTAACAAAAAAAGGGGCTCAATAATAAGTCAAATTTATATATACGTGTTGTAAATTACTTAAGTAGTAACCGGGTAAAATATGAGAGAAACCAGTCTATTCAATATTTAGTGAGATTGGAGCAACCGTGTATTTTAATCATAGCATAGACTAAAATCAGATATATTTTACGTACTTGTTTATAAAGATCATATTTCTAGGCCACTTAATAATACATGAATTTTTATAAATTCATATATATTAATAAATATACCTTCTTAAAACATAAGTTTCTAATTATTATATTTCATACCATGGCACTGGATATCAACCTAATTGCCATGCCAGTTCTTCTAATAAACACAATAGACGGCAAAAATTGCGCATTTCTGCTTCACTATTTGTCAAATCTAGCTATATATATTACATAGGCAAAGCAACTTGTTATAGTTATCTAATTAGTTAATACTGGTTCCTGAAGTATTGCATAAATAAAACGCTTTATTCGAAAATAGAAACAGTTTTGTCTAACACAGATTTGGGGGTCCTGATTCTATAGTGATACTGAGCCAAGGTTATACATTATTTATCCTAAATTCTCTGCTTGTAATAGTCGACTGCCATCCTGAACCTGGATGAGATAATTATTACACAGGCTGAAAACGGTGCTACTACGCAAACAAAGATAGTTGTTTCCGCCAAAAATTACATATAGACTATTATTTTGAATATATTCAAAATCTGAAGACACAGATTTTTCTAGTCAACAGCTTAGTCGGAGAGTCCAATTGGTGGGACTTAGTATATAATCCTGTTGAGAAATTCAGTTAGTTTTTTGAACAAAGAGACTGCTTCCTATTTTATTATTAGAAAGAAATTTTCTAGTTAATTAGAACTAAAATGCAAGTATATTTTTTCGCTGCGTTAGAAAAGTAATTAAGGTAAGTTAAAGAAACAAAGGTAAAACTAAGGAAGATTGTTTTACCATCTTGGTCTACGAAAGTAACTTTGAACATGTAATTTGGCTGAAGTTCTCGGGAACAAGCGGATCATGAAAATGATTGGTGCAATATTAGCTGATAGATTAATGTTCTTATAGGATTCTGGCATAGAATCTTACAATTCTTAAACGGATAAATGGATTTGTCAATAAGGATCTTTATGATCGGTCCCATTTACATTGATGAACACAGCTACGATTGACACCTGCGGTAGGCGAAGGTTTGGAAAAGGATAAAAGGGAATGGAAAAAACCAGTAAACGTACCGGCACACCCGGGCATACGCGGCAACCCCGCATGCCAGTATACGTGTATAATACTGCTATGGGCCAAATACGTACACGTTCGTGACATACAAAATTGTGCATTATTTATATAGTCCTATTATACAACACTCAATTGGTGACTCCGAAGGCTGTGGGCAGGTCATTAGAAATATCACAGATTGTTATAATTAGTCTATGGATGGTATATTCTATCTTATGGGTATAAGGTTTTTGGAATAAAACACAGTAATAGTGAGTCCAAATCAAGATAGTTAGTTTATATTTAGATTCTTTACCTTCAATTATTGCTTGTTGTTTATCATAATGGGTTAATATGCATAACACAGGCCGAAACCAACAATATATTTTTTATGTTAGTGGAATTTATCTATGGTGATTTACATTTATATACCGATAGTATATCTGTTAGCTTGAAACTAATGTAAGACTATAAATATGCCATGGTGATATCAAACCATATAGGATTCTAGAAGAAAAATATTTACAAAGGCGTAGACAAGCAAGGTAAGCTATTTAAATTACAACCACACATAAGGCAACATCAAATTGAAGCGATTCAAAGCAAGCACAACGAGATTGCGTGAAAACAATTATTAGTCTAATTCAAGGAGATTTCTTTCAAATTCATATGACAATACATAAGCCTGTAATGAAGTCTAAAATCTATTCCAATTGGTTACAGGTGATCTAACCTAAACCATACGTACAAGCACACATACATAAAAAGTAAACCATTGAGGTTTTAGCTATTTCTTTAATAATTATTTTTATATGGTTCAGAATGTCTGTATTTGTATCATAATTTTATAGTTGATTGCTAGATGTAAGTAAAAACAGTTTTGATTCATGTGACCTATATCCATTTAGAATTGAGGGAATATCGAATTGAAGGTTTAGATTGTACTAGCCATTGTTTGGGACTATACATGTAATAGTAATTGCTAATTTTATAAAATAATTATAGCCATATAAAGAAATGTCCAAACTATATAAATATTCTTATTTATAGTTGACTTTGAAGTATTTTTACGTATATTAGCATGCTTTTTTCTAAATATATTGGGTTGTTAAGCGGATTGGTTGGGCAAATAACACGTTTTTGTTTATATACCATCTTCCAATATTTTCTAAAATAAATCATCCACCTATATACAATCGAGGATACAAGTTCGTGGTATAAAGTTATATATATATATATATGTATATGTAGGTTTCACAAATATAGGATTTAATATTTTATTATCGCATTAAAGTGAAAAAACAAGACATAATAAATGTTTAAATCAACAACAGTTTAGTAAAATTTCAAATATGCAGGGTTTAATATTTTATTTTCGCAATAGTCTAGATAAAATAAATACTAATTGATTAAAAATAAAAATACATTATCTGTCACAGTTTCAACAATTGTAAAAATAATTGAGAAAGATAAATCACTAAGGTAAATAGAACACCTTTACAATTTGTACAGATATGTAGCCCTGTGCCTCTCCCAGCCCTTTCTGTTCAGCTACATAATAATTATTAATTGGTAACAAGGCCCGTGAGATCTATTTACGTGCATGAACTGAGCATTTGTGTTTAGGGTACCTTCACCGTCGAAACTACAATACAATAGTGTCTACCCTCACAGACTATAGCTTGCTAGCGGCAGCTGTATCCATAAACCAGAACAAGGCTTTAGGCTGCTTTTTGGGCATAACCCTACCAGCAGGATACCCATTGGAGTTATTTTCTTTGTGAATGTTTTTCAATACATCGGCCTTCCCAGCTCCGGTACATACGAAGGCAACAGCCTTGGCATTGTTAAGGACAGGGTAGGTTAGAGTGATGCGAGAGGGAGGAGGTTTGGGTGAGTCGTTGAGGGAGGAAACCCAAAGGCCTTGTTCCTATTAGTTAATTGAACGAGGTTAGTTTTATTATAGGTAGATAAAATTAGAGATGATATCTTATTTGTCCAAAAAAAATGGTAATCAGTTTTTTGATCAAGATTTAATGTATACATAAAAGTAAACATAAACAAATTTATATACCATGAAAAATATTTATAGGTAAATGTACGTTATTGTATGTATGTATGCATGCATTATAGGGATGCGCATATAATTATATGTAAAGAAAAACAATAACCATTGTCCAATCATTAACTAAAGATAAAGGAAGAGAAAGAAGAGGTGAACACATACTTGTAGTAATTGGTGACCAGGGAATAGTGAGCAAGTGTGGCCATCAGGCCCCATTCCTAAAAGGATGAGGTCTATAGAAGGGAGGGAATCACCAAAGAGGCCTTTAAGTTGACACTGGTAGTCCATAGCACAGTCCTGTGCATAGAGGGGAAGGAGAATAAGTAGAGAGGAAGTGGGACTGTAGGATGATATGATCAAGGTGTGAGGGAGAGGATATTATGAGAGAATACATGACTATTAAATAGGAAATAATACTAAATACGCTTAAATATAAGAAGAAATGCTAAAAACATTGGAGAGGATTTGAAATTTTAGGTGATTATTATTTTTAAACATGTGGGATGTATTACTTGTGATGCCTATCAAATGATAATAATGAAACAATAAATTTTAACCAACCTCGACGGTTCCAGAAAATACAATAGGGTAGACCTTGGCTACCGCTGGAACTTTAGCAAGTAGTTCAGCTTTGATCAAACAATAATTACTATCAGCATGGTCAAGAGGAACAAAGCGTTCGTCAGCTAAGAGTACATGCCACTTACTCCACTCCACAGACTGGTGTGGTTTTTATTGATAAATAGTTAGTATGTATAAGTTGATATAATAAAACAAGAAAGATTGTTACTGTACAAGCAACTCTAGCCCTCCTTATCATATTCATTTAACTCACTATTTTTTTAAAACTAAAGTATAACTTATTATTTCAAACTATTATTCACACCCATAAAAATTATAAAAACGTACACTGAGATAAGGTTCCTGTTTAAGACCTGCCGCCATCAACTTCGGGAGGGAACCACCAGACACAGCCACGGTAAACCTGCCGTTTTCAGCTATTGCCAATGCTGTTGAAGGAAGCTGGTTAAACAGACATTCAGAAAATAAATTAAAAATAAACCTACTGAACCAAAAGATAATATCAATAGTATTATTAAAATAAAATAAAAAATAAGCCCATAAAAATATTAATAAGGTAAGGATGATTTCGACTATACTTTGAAATACAAGATAAGAGTAAGAAGAGTAGGGCATATACATTAAAAGCAATAGTGCAATATAAAACATATAAGTATAACATTTATTCATTACCTGACTGCTTGGCAACAAACTCAGCAAAGCTGTTGGCGAGGCTAACATTATCAGAAACAATTAAAACAGACATGATAAAAATATACTATACTACTATACTATGACTAAAGCCTCCCCTTGCCTTCTATTTAAGCTTTATCTATCTATATACACGTTCATGTTATCAAACAAAATCTCATTTATTTTTTACTAAGGTTTTATTGGTTAGCCATCATACAAACTGAGGATGGAAATGATGACCAATTACACTATTTAATTTTCCAATACGCTACATAGCTCCGTGGTTATTAGCCAATAGGTTTCCGATTCAGTTTCACATCAGTCAGTATTGATAAGATACTAAGTAGTTGTTTCACATATATAACAAGTTATATAATTTTAGAATTATTGTAATTACTTTTTTTCATTTTAAATTTTTATATAAAATACTTTAAAATAATATATGGAATAGCATAAAAGTAGTATAAAACAACATAACTAGTATAACAATGGCATCAAATATTAATCAAGTTTATTGATTATATATTGATATTTCAAAAGGGATTAATGTAAAAGAACGGACAATCTGATTCCTTTCAATACGATCGCGGCCTCCTTCAATTTGGCGAATTATTTAGCCGGAAATATCGAGCCAGGCAAATTTAAATTTAAACGGGACTGAAGCGGTAAATTAGCAGCTAAATTGCCTATATAAATAAAAATATTGTTTTATGGTTTAAGTTTTAATGTTTGGAGTTTAAGGTTGAGAGTTTAGGCGGCTCTCAAAAGAAAAGAAAAGAAAAATAAATCTAAACGGTAACAAAAGCGTAGTTTCCGTATTGGCCCTAATTCAATTTACCGCGCTCTGATCTCGATTTTTGATTGATATAAAAATATAGCCAATCAGCGCATTTTTGTTTGCCTTTTGTAACTTTCATTTTCTTACCAATTCTCACCAACTAGGTACGGGTAAGAGAGTTAGCAATAATCTATGGTTAGAAAAAATGTCGTTTTTGGAATAACTTAACATTCGGGTTCTGGTCATATCTTACAATAGAAAATAAATACTTTTACTATGTTCTAGCAGCATTTATTTGTGTTTAAAATTTCCGGTGGTTGATACAGCCCTGTGGTTTGGTTATAGATTATATAGATGTGGTTGAAATGACTGGCCTGCAGTTACTCAGTATGATCCTAAAAACCTGGACAAGCATTGGGGTTTAAATTTCTGATGTAATCTTAACACCGTACTATATATTTTTCAGTTGAGTTATACCAATGTGCAAGTATGGAGTTTAACTGATGCGTAAAGATTACCTCTTATTTCTCTAACATTTAACTTAAAACTAGATTGATGTCCTAATATTTATCATGGTGTACATGCATAAAAAAGGAATGCTTAAGATGAACCTAGGACAAATCACGATAAATATCCACACTAACATTTACCATATATAGTCACGTGACTTCCCCATCAGCAATGAGTGCGCTTTTAGTAGTTCACAATAAATTTTACGTAAAAATCAGTTGACTTGAACGCGTTAAGGGATATATATATACATAACTGGATGGTATTGTGTACTATATAGCTTTTAAAAATATACCTGTAGTATAATATATATATATATATATTGGCTTCTGTATTTGAAATATAAGTATGGCAACCGAAATAGACCAGGGTATAATCCTCCACCAACAGAAGCTGGATGAATTATTTGAACATAGGTTAGAGGAGTTAGAGAAATGGAAAGCGTTTCTGTCTGATTATGAAGTGTTAGAACAACGTCTTACTACGCTGCCTGACTCTACCAAACATGAGATTATGGTTCCCTTTGGCCCTTTGGCCTTTATGCCAGGGAAGATAGTCCATACTAATGAAGTGCTTGTGCTACTAGGTGATAATTTATTTGCAGAGAGATCGGCCAAGCAAGCTATAGAAATTATTCGAAGGAGACAAAAGTATGTTAAGGGTAATATTGAGCAGGTGAAGGTTCTTGTAAGTGATTTAGGTACTAGAGTACAGTATTCTCGGTCAGAACTAGCTGGGCAAGCGAGGGATGAGGAAGGGAACGATATTATGGAAATTAGGGAGGAATTAACTGCTGAGGATGAAAAGCTACTTGAAGAACATATACATGCACGTTATAAGGTGAAAGATGAAGTGAGGCCAAAGGTTTTGGCGACACAGCGAAAAACTAAGACACCAGAGGAAATAGAAGAGGATAGAGCCATAATTAAGATGTTAGAGGAGGCTGAGAGGGAAGAGAGAAGGCTGGACGAGTTGGATAGACAAGGACTTGGATCTAGTGTTAAAGAGGCTATTGTAGAGGTAGAGGAGGGAAGCGAATGTGAAGAAAAGAATGACCTAGAGGGAGGACATGTAGAGATAGAAGAGGTTGATGAGGAAGATATTAAAATATATGAAAAGAAGGAACCAATAGCATATAATGAGTCAACTAGACAATCTACTTCACGCTTTAAACAGGCAAGAGAACAACAACGAACAACACAGACACATTCAGTTCCTGAGGTGTTAGTAAAGCCTGAATTATCTACTAAAGGACTACATCCTGCTGCATTTACTAGGGAAGTAATTGAGAGAGATATAGTGGAAACCGAAGAACCAGTGCGACAGGTACAGCCTCGTGCGACTGAAAAGGTGTCTAGATTCAAGGCTGCTATGAGGAAACAACACTAGGTTATCACTGTTGGGGTTAATATTGTTGTTATTTTCACTCCTATACACATTTATTATTCTATTTTTATATTTATTTGACAGATATGTAAACCAAGTATGTTATTTAGCCCGTATAAAATTTAAATTTTAAATAGGTATCATACACATATATACATCTTATGTGCTCCATAATCAATTCTCTTTTTATTTTCAATGATTGGATCAATGTTATTACTTGTAATATAATAGTACTATTAGCCTATAGCCAATAGTATAGTTTCTATTGCCTTTATAGACGTTTTTTCATTGGCTAGAATACTTTTTTTAGGATACACTTGTTAGGTATGTGCTTGGACCAATTATATCCTTCAAATATGGGTTTAAATTGAGAAGTATTTTATAATATTTCCATATGATTAGGTACATAAGAACGTCAAGCTAGGCTTTATTTATAGTACAAATATACACCAGTAAAACTCTCTTGTAGTTGCGAAAATATACATTGCAGAGAGTATTTTAATAAATATGGTATCACCTATTTTTTCAATACTACTTTATTATGGCATGGCGTGGTTTTATACCCCATATCTCTATTTTTATTTTATTGCATTTAGTTTTGTTGGTTGATTGAGGAGTCTAAACTTGCATTACATTGGCATAATACTTGAATGTTTGCATATCATATTGCCTCACTTTACTAAACAACTCCTTTAAAACTATGCTATACTAGACCAATAGATATACACACATTTACAGCTTTAAATTTTAAAAAGAAATTATGTGATAGAATAATGTTAGTAAGAGTGAAGGAAAGAAATGTACAGCTATGTAATAGCTAAAGAAATAACAATATAAAACAATAGAGAAGACTATTAAGAGTGTATTTTATTCATACACAGGTTAGAATATGCTGGTGCTATTAAAGTTCCATGTTTGTCATTATGTGTTTCTTGGTAATTTACTATGACAATCCTATATTTAGTCACAAGATCTGATCAGGAACTTCATCCCATAGATTCAATATAGCTATTGATTCAACCTTAAACCCTATAGGTTCATCTAGTTCGATACAATCTTAATGGATAATTGCCTGAATCGCCTAATAGTCATACATCTAGATGGATGGACAAGTTAATCTTAGATTAAGCCAATCATATAAGCAATCAAAAAATATTTTTTCAATAGGATGTTCGAAGCCTTTAGTGTTTAATATAGTTGAAACATGCGAAACATTTTCAATTCTGTCTTAACCTAGGTATATGTGAGATGGTTACCACAATTACCCTGCACAAACTACCTAACCGATACTATTCAGAACATAGAAAGGTCTACAGTTTCCACAATATAAACCCAAACACATACTTGCTTAATAAAACGTAACCATAATTCTATTCTTACCAATTTTGATTGTTACACTGTGCATAACAATATCACACACTTCTGAACTTAACAGTGCTAGACAGCTTTTTCATATATTTGTTTATAAAAAAAATGCTTGGTATGAATGCATGTTTCAAATAATCATATTGTGTGCATGTACAAGCAAAGTATATTATAAACTTATAAACCACAGCAGTGTACGTATGGAACTGGATGTAATATCATGTAATTTATATTAAGGTCCCTCGGAATAACATTGATATGCTAGTTTCAAGAGGCAGACATGTACAATGTATAAATTACACATACAGATGATCTATCTTTCTTGTATTAAGAATATACAAGATGTCAAAGTAAAGTCAACTTAATATATTGGGCAAGTTATTTCAAATAACCTCGTATACATGCACATTTATTATAGGATATAATATCATTATGATATACTGTAGAGTTCTGATATATAAGAATATAGACAGCTTGTGGGACGTTTGTTAGAATACCAATAATATATAATGAGTAACTTTCAGAAATTAGTTACTTTTGGAATTGATTAGTTATTGTGGTGGGAAGGAGGCCATCAAAGTAAGATACAGGTCCTTGGGCATTGTCTTCAGATTAATCTCATCTCCCTGGAAAGGGTATTATAATGGAATAGAAAGAGTAAAAGAGGCGAAAGAGAGAGATAAATAGTAGTGGTGTTGTGCAATGTGTGGCTCATCGAGCATGTATGCTTCAAATAAGTGGAAAAGAAAGAGAAAATAAGAGAAAGAGATAAAAAAAAAAAGAGTAAGTGGGTTAGTGAGTGATGTGGACACAGGAAATAATAAAGAAAAAGGGAGATAGTGTGGCAAGGAAAGAAGGAAGCTCGTGTGTGAATACATGATACATATATATATATATATACGTATAATAGTGATGGCAGTTGGTATGATAAAGAAAGGGGTAGATTGTGTCTGGTCAATCCTTATTTCTATTAATAAGTGTGAATGAAAAGTTACACATGATAGAATGCATTATGGTATGCATAATAGTGTACATGTATGTACAACACTCCTTACCTGTAGTAGTTCTACTATCCTTTCATGCGTTAGTCCTACAACACTGACACCATTCACCTCCGTAATCTGGTGCCCTGCCTGCCAATGGGATGGGATAAACGATTGTGGATACGTGTATACGTAAATTAATAGATGATTAAATAAGCACATGTATGCATATATGTAAGTCAGTATAGAAGTCAATTTTGTTATAATTGAAGACCACTTTAATATCACATGTGTATATACTTATGTGCTAATATATACATATATATATATATATATAGTATTTGTTCAAGCTCCTATAGAGAATAACACAATACATTAACGAGTAAAAGACTTCCCTATCTAATCCTATCAATCATCATAGTTTCAATTCATGCACACACTGATAATTATGTTTACCAAAAGAGAGATGATTGCAAGGTGTAGAGTATTATATACTTCTATCTCTATGCAAAGAAGAAGAGAGAAAAAAAGCGAGGAAGAAAACCAGGAAAAAACAAATAAATGTATACTATATGTACAGAAGAGAAAACAAGAACAAAGATAAATCAAAGACCTGGTTAATGTATGTAAGGACATAGAGGGGGTATATTATATGTGATTGGTAATTTAGACTACTGAAATCCCCATGTATATACCCAGTCATCCATATATATATATATATATATATATCTTGCAATAAACATACATACTTATATGCACATATAAACCCTATGCATACTATATCAACACATACTCTTAATCCCGCGAGGTGTGCCGGTCCGTCTTTGTTAACACTGATCACTTCACCGTGCAGAATATCAAAACCCTACCGAGGAAATGGTTAGGGTGAGTCGTGATAGTAATTTTAGTAGTAGTAGTAATAGTAATAATAATAGTGGTAGTAGTGACAGTTTTAGTGGTGTAGTTGTAAGAACTTACTAACACAACAAATCATGCAGGCATGGTTTCATTTAAAGGTAGACAGCTAGTGGGAAAACATACACAAGAGGAGGAGATAAGAGATATCAACCAATGGGTGAAAAATTAAAAATTAAAAAAAAATATTAAAAATACAGGTGGAGATTATTTTCAAAATTGGAATAAGTATATTCATTTAGGTAATAATGAACAAAAAAGTTTCAAAAAGAAAACGAGAAAGATTAGTTATTATTTTTCTCTTTGCAAAAGCTGAAACTTAGATACTGATTGAAAGTGGGAATGAATTCGCCATCACGTGTCCGAGGTATAGCATAGCTGCTTGTATCTATAGCTCCGACAATATTATAAGCAGTCCTAACTACTTTATGATATTGCAACTATAAAGAGACAAATATTTCCCCTTTTCACTTAACATCATTTCATAATTCCATTCATCATATATACAAAGATAAATAAAATAAAGTAGGTAGGTATGTGTTGTATTACCAATTTTCCAGATGGTGACCCGCTACGATCGATAGTTACTTCTCGGACAGGTTCTACAGGAACCACAATCAACTCGATCTTAGACAACTTGCTATAGGGAGGGATTAGGCCAGTGCTATGTTACTATGTTTCCGTTCCTATTGACCATACGCTTCTTAGGTGTTATTAAGAGCACAGCTTATAACTATACCAATATTATTATATAAAACATTTAGATGACATTGTTATGATACTACCACTATACTATACTATGCTCTATTATACTATACTGTACTATACTACACCATACTATACTATACTATACTATATTCTATTATACTATATTATACTATGCTACATTATACTACACAATACTACATTATACTAAACCCTATACTGTACTATATTATATTATACTATACTAAAGTATACCATCTTATGTTAGATATTCACCGAATATAGTACTAAACATCAAATATCATATCGACTATGATTTCCCATTTAGAATTACTATAGATAAGTAATAATGCTTAAGAGCATAAAGCTACTAGATATAAATACACCAATCTCTATATATATTCTTTGCTATGTTAAGGTATACACAGACACCTCACAACCACCCAATAATGATATATTGTATATCAAATGCAGATATACAAACTGGGCACCATACCTGGCCGCTTTAAAAAGATCGAGTATAGTAGGGAATGGCAGGCCAACCACTGACTGTGGATCATTGGAATTAATTTTATAATTACACTAAGAGAGAACAAAAAATAAAGGTTTTCCTATAGCCTACCTTTTTTATTTATTCATCAATCACAACTGTATTAATAGAGCTTGGACATAACACACTCGAAAATAATTACGCACATATTAGTATAGAAATTTATGCCTATGTATAAAGAATCAGACACAAACATACATATAGACAGACATAGATACATAGAAACATGCATATATGCATACCTATAAACATCTATATATACATCCATATATATATATATATATACATACCGTGCCATTGATATTCAAGATGGAATCTCCAACCATCAACTCCCCCGACCTACTAGCGGCCCCACCAGGGAAAATATGGGAAATAAAGATGCATGGCAACAGGGACTGTCGACTAGTCTGTATGGCGCAAGGAGAAAAATAAATACAGAACCACTATGTTACTTGAAATGTTATTGGTGAATGTATCATTCTAGGTTGTTGCATTTTTATTTATAGTTTGATACAACTACCTTATCTTATTCTCATATAATATCACACACATTTTACTGAACAAATATATTAGTAAAATATAAATTGTGGAAAATATTAACAATAATTAAAAATAAATATAAATAAACAAGTCTCTTATTAGCTAGTATAAAAACAAAAAAACAACATTAAACCAATAGTTTATTTGGTGCGAAACCTATATACACAGATAATTCTTTGTGTTAACAGTAACTTCATATTTCTGGCTGTATTAATATCAATTTATATATAAGCATGT
>NAOQ01000087.1:80197-96399 GCA_002751075.1 Ichthyophonus hoferi | reverse complement strand
TTTTTTTTTTTTTTTTTTTTTTTTGGGATTTTTTGGTTTAGGGACTATCAATCAACCAATAAATACCGAATCTGCATGTGGATTTATTGCCAAAGAATTATTTTGAGAAAATTCATACATAGTAGAGAGCGGCCCCTTTATAAATCTAAACACAAATGAGGGGATGGCTTTTCCGGTAACAAATAAATAAATGCGTTTTTGTTTACATGAAATAAGTGTATATTCAGACAATGTATTGTATTCACATGCTTATATAAGTTACGTCTAGTTAACATTTAGTTCGGAGTTGTATTGGCTATTTCGTTGCCTATGAAAGCAAGGTTGTTATGCAACCAATTTGAAAAGTCCGCTCAGAATCGCCTTATAGGTATGGTTACATATCTGTACGAAATTAGTCATAATATATGATATAAAAGCGTTTATAAGAATAAAAGTGTTGGAACTAAAGCATTTCATTACATTTTTATTATATATCTTTCTTATTATTGCTATGATATTTATTTTTTATTAAGGAACAGAGAAAAGTCTTTTCCTAACAAGTTTGATAATATTGATGGTGATCCCATTTTTCTTACTAGTTAGTAGCATAAAGCAAAAGGGTTTACTAATACAATCAGGTTTAGCGAAAAAAATAAATAATGAAAGCATCCCAAAGAAAAACACCTAGGAGATCCATGAGAAGTATAGTAAAGACAGCATTTATGTCACTGTTGTTATTGTTGCTCCTTACTAAACTGATGTTAGTATAAATGTAATGTGCATTGATGTTTGCAATTTATTTTGTAACACCTTGATTACCACCATTAATTATCCTTGATAGACAAGGTAATGATAATGATGATGATAAAGGCAGTGACTATCCCCCTGGTCACACCTTGCACATAATCAGGGATGACTTCTCTGGCCTGGATTCAGGCATGGAGGAACCTGCTGATTACAAACTTGTTCTGTTGGATGAAGATAATTTTGTAAATTGTGGGTCGCCATCAATGGACTCTCTACCCTTTGCACTACAGGACGCATAACTAGCAGCTCTGACTAGTTTGGTGGTCAGTCTCTCTCTCAGCCAGATCAAGCAAGCTATATCAAAGAGTGGGCCCACCATTTATTGTGTGATAGCATCTATGACATCTGCTGGGAATAATAAGTAGAGAAAGGAGCATTTTTGTGATCTAAATTTGTTTAGAAGGAGAAAGAATACCGAATTAAGCATTTAAACCCGTTCATTTGCATACACGAAATGCAGATATGATAAGACATATTTTTATTATTAAACAAGTCAACAGGATTAGTCTTAGGCAGGACGCCTAAATAATGTGTTGCGACGGGAATTTCTAATCGGAAATCGCAATCAAGAATTTCTGATTAGACAATCTGACCAAATACTTCTTAACGCTTTTTCAATTCTAGAGCGCCAAGAGCCTACTAGCATAATTGCACTTCTGCACCCAAGCAATGCATATCCTGTACCATACAAACATACATATTATTACTATTATGATGTACAACTTTCTACATTCAATAGGTTAACAAATGGGGACGTCATGTTAGTAACTGTATTAGGCACGTAGTTAAAATGTAGAAAACATAACATGGTGCTAATGAAAGAAATCTTGAACTAATCAGGAACAAATTAAAAAACATGATACACGGTATGTCTTTAATCAAACTCTTGGTTAGTGAAAGCTCTTAGGTACAAAAGAACGCTAGCTGTGCTAGTATTCATCATGGTTCTAGACACGTGTACGACTAGTTACGAAGGAATATCAATAAACCCAATCTATCGGCAGGCGCCCGAACAGAGAAATAAAACAACCAGATTTTCTTACAAATCTATGCCTAGAAATAAAAGAAGTGTAAGCAGAATAAAGACTCAGACCAGCAAAAGTTAGCAGATTATCATTTACGATATAATACATTTTTACTATCGCAGGTAACGTAAATACTGACAAGGCGTATATCTCTGTTGATACCAACAATTCCAAACGAGTAAGGATTGGAATGACTTCAGCGGAAGAAACCACAATGGTAGTTCAGCGTACCAAATAAGACCTCAAGAATTTAGCCCACACCAGCGAGGAAACTTTCACCATGCAAATTATCTCACCAGATCTGATTCGATCCCAGTCATACTATTTTCTTGGTTTGATGTACTGCCTGGACTCTAAAAAATACAATCTTACATGTGTTATTATCGATTGATTAGACTTCTTATAAAATTGTAACGTGGCATATCTTAGCAGCTTTTAACATGTCAACTCACTCTGAGTTAAAATCTAGAGTTGCCCTGAAAATTAGGGTAAGCAATAATAAATAAAATACTTTTTTAGCTAGCTCAAACTTGTGACCATATTGCTTATACTAATATTAATATGCATGTTTACATACATTTTTAAATAGATAGTGTTGTGGTCGACTGTGTTAGCTGAGTAGACACTTTTTTAGAGTCAACTGTCACGCAATGAACTTTTTTTTCGCTGTATACTTCATATTTAATTTTATTTGAAACTGAATGCTCACTGGAGTTGTATTCCTCTCCTAATTACCTTGAAGTATAATTGCTAATCAAGCTGAACAAAATCACATTCCAATTTTCTTTTTTCTAAGTCCTATGAATTCTGTCTTGTAGCAGTTTGCAGTAATTGATTTACATTTCAAACCAGAGTCAGATTTTCAAGGAGAGTCCATTACATGCATTGTTATTACTATTACGATTTGCCTTAAATTAATTTATATTTAGCAATTACAAAGAGTTGTCAAGATTCGGACTAAGTCTATATACTGATTATTAGTGGTAGGATCTAAAACAAAACCAAGTTGAATACAACCTTAAACAGACGAGTTTCACATACTACCCTGAGAACTCGAACTATTTGTTCTACAACAAAAACCAATCACATGTTGCCCAGTTCCCACTTAGTAAAATCATTCTGGAGCATGTTCTACATAGGTTATCTAATAACTACTTAAATAATTGTTCAGTAATTTACTTTAGACATACCGTATGAGTGCTAAAACCCCCCTGCTTGTAGTTTAAACCACAAAGACTAGCACAATTTATAATCACGGTATTTTACATTTCTGACTTTATTAAATATCTAGTCCTTGATTAAATAGTTTCAATAACGTCTTTGAATTAATTAACTACTATTAATTAACGTCTAAGTCTTAACTACCAAGTTAAAACTTATTCTAAAACGCTTTTTTTTTTTTTTGAAGGTTCAATGCAGAATAAACAGTAAATAAATATAAGTATTAACATACGACATCATAAAGGTTTACGCTAAAGACTTACTCAAAAGTCACAGGAGTACAAATTCTTCAACAAACATGCTTATATATACAACTACATAACTTTAAACACCTAATAAGCATATAGAACTAATCACTCTTCTCGATAGGATACATATGACCTTTAGATGTCAGGCAGACTGCTACCCCTTTCCATATAAATAAATATCCATTTCCAAAGGAACATGATGCTTTAACCTTAGGTAGGTTTCTTACCCCCACCATATTTGTCTGGTTAAATATTACCTGTCGTAAGCAATTAATAGGATCTGAATTGGCCATGTCAGCATTACCTAAATTTGCCTCAGTTAAATCTGCATTGCTAAAGTCTACATTCACAAGAGTAGCATTAGTAAGATTCGCCTTTACCAATTTGCAGCCACAAAGTTTAGTTTCTGGCATATAAAAATTCTCAAAGTTTACTCCTGATAGGTCAGTATTGGAGAGATTGGTACGGATCATACGCACAGGGAGTGTAGTGTTGGTCAATATAGCATTACTGAGATTGGCATTAGTGAGGTCGGCTTTAGATAAGTCTTGCCCTATGGTGTTGAAATATAGAGGGGAAAGGGTTGATTAGGATGTAGGGCAAAAGGAATACATTTTTGCATGAAGTTTTAAAAATTAATTATTGGTAAAATTATATTAGTATCAATTGAGCACATATCATATTTGGACTGTAAATGACATGCTCTAAAAAAATTAGATTTCAGAAATCTCAAGTCAAAATAACAAATAATAAACATAGTTATATACTTCAGTATAAGAAAAAGAAAAATAAAAGAGGGAAACAAATATATAAATATAGAATGAGTGATATCATTCATAGAGGCATGTGCATACAGAGTTCACATATGCTAGAGGGAAAAAAAAAAATGGTAAAATATTTAGGAGAAATAAGAATGAGGAGAATCATTGTAAACTTTAAAAATAAGGAGCAATTGAACCTCATACAGGAAAACCAAAAAACATGGACAGAAGCATAATAAATATTGAAAGTAAGGATAATAGGATAGAAAACTCAAAAATACATATAAACATGATTTTAAACTTTACCAGTAAGATCACAGCTACTTAGGTTCATATATTGTAGGTTACGTGGTAGTACTGTATTATAAACCTTTGCTTTTGTAAAATTTACATTAGTCAAAACAATTTCCTCCAGATTATGTCCGCTAAGGTTAGCCCCTAATAACTCTACCTCATAAATGCGACTTGGTAGCGTAGTACTACGTAAATCAACCCCTGCCATACAAGAGCCTGAAATATTGGCATTAGTAAGGTTTGCTTTGTCTAGTTTGGCGTTGGTGAAATTTGCATTGACAAGTACTGCATTGGTTAAATCAGTAAAACTCAGATCACAACCACTAAGGTCTGCATCAGTCAGGTCAATGTTTACAAGACAAAAAGGAAAATGCACTTTAGTTAAGTCAGTGTGACAAAGTTTGGCATATCTTAAGTCAGCTTGACGGAAATCACGTTGGTCTAACACTGCATTACTGAGATTTATACCTACAAGGTCTTGGGGAAGAATAGCATCCCCAATAATTGCCCCTGAGAGATCGGCATAGCTTAAGATGTAAGACGTTAGGTCACATCCATTGAGGTTAATCCCCTTTAAAACAGTGCCTTGCAGAAGATTGTGGGCTGCCTCCAAAACAAATTGCTGTGTATCTTTATGGGCAGATATGTCAGTCCAATCCAGTACTGCTCCGGTCATAGATGTGGGCTTTCCAGTACACTGATAAAATGTGCTTCGGCTGTGAAAAAGATAAAAAAGAAAATGAGCAAAAATACATAGTTCAAGTGCCAAAAGTGTATAGTCATAAGCTAATATGATATGATTTGGAGATTCATGGTAATTTGGTTTAGTATGATGTATAGATTATCTGTTTTGTGGGATTTTGTATTGGTCATACTAATAATATTGAAGGTTCATACGAAGTGTTTAGTGAAACCTCTATTTAGTCTGATTTGGAGTTTTCTTTATGCTACCTTGATTCCTATATATTTTTCTACAAGAAGTTAAATGTCTAAGAAACCAATATGCATGAGAACAAAAATGTGACTATCACTAGTAGTGCACTCTATCAGGGTTATTAGTGTATATTGTTGGCCTTAATTAATAAGAGGTTTGAGTAAGGAAATTGACAGTTGATATCTTTGTCCTTGCTAATTTAAAAATACAATTAGACTAATAAAATTAGTGTTGCAAACAAGGGTATTCAATTACAAGAGTTTCATTACGTTAAAGTTGTTTAACAAAGAGAATATATGCTTTAACAGATACTGGAGATGTAATTGAGGAAGTCAAGTATTACAGTAATTATTGTGCCACACGAAAAAAAAAAAAAAAAGGACAACAGGCATTGAATATCTACCAGACTAGAAAATATATGTAATATTGCTTTTAAGATATAACATGTATATAATAAAGGGTATATTATTATTCAAATTTACATCTTTTATGAATACTGGCAGGGAGGCAGTATATTCTTAAATGGTTGCAGAATATAAATATAATATCTCCATATTGTACGCACCTCATCAAGGCATTAGTAAAAATTGTGTTCTCTAGTGGAGAATACTTAAGCAACGCATTTGCTAAACGAGCACCCCTAAAATTGGCCCCTGATAAAAAACATTTGCTAAATATTGCACAAGTTAAATCAGCTCCCATAAATATAGCCTTTCTGAAATCAATGCTCGTGAAGACCGCATTGGATAAATCCACTCCGGACAGATTAATACCTGTCAACGGCAAGATAGTTAAGCAAATTCCGTATTTATGTATAGCTCATTATAAAAGATATAACTGAAAGACCGTATATTTACCTAAGTGAAAATAATATGGAAAACAATATAATTGTTTTTTACTTAAAAACATTGCATCAACATCTATTATATGGTTTGTCTTTACTTCCTAACTTGATTAATTTTTAAAACATAAATCTGACCATGAAAATATCTTCATACAATAAACTCTGATTGTAGATAATATAACTAATAGGATATTCTTAAAAGGCCAAAATACTTGTGTACTCTGTACTTATCTTGTTCATTAATATCAAAAAGCAAAGTAAAATTAACCTGATGCATGACAATCAGCCCTACTAAGTTGATGAGGTAATATCTTGGCTCGAGTAAGAATGGTATTTTCAAGAAGAGTGTTGCACAGGTTGACGTCCGTAAAATCAAAGCCAGAGAGATTGTAACCCGTTAGATCTACATAGCTAAGGTTGGTACCTGTTAAGTCGGTATGGGCTTTTTCAAAATTTCTACTCATCTGCATAAATATTAATATAAAGGCATAGATTGATGTAGTGGTATATATATATATAATACGGATAATAGAGAATGATATTATATGTGCAATACTGTCAATAATTGGTGAGACTTTAGTTAAGCAAAACATGTTTGAAATGCAGGTAATAATATTCTATATGTAGTAGCGTATTTTTGTTATCTCTAGCCTTACCACCACCAACAATAGCTATATATACCCGCCTTTATTAAGCCCATATCTTACATATGTCAAGTGAGTTTATCACTAAATAATTTTAGAGAATAATTTAGCTAATATCTATTTTAAAAGACTACTACATAAATATAAATAAACAATATACAAATCAGATATTTCTTTGAAGGTGTCAAACTTTATGCCAGCCCACACTTTTTATCTGAAAAAAATAACTCATATTTTCACAAATATTTACACCTACAAATAAATAAATATAGGTAAAAAATAAACCCACCTTAGCATGACTAAGATATGTTTTAATAAACATACATTCAGTCAAGTTTGTATCAGTAAAGTTTGCAAATGGTGCGATGGCATCATTAAACATAGCTCCAGTTAGATTAGCTCCCTTAAAGTCAGCCCCGCGAAGATCAGATCCAGAGAAATTAACTTCGGACAAGTTGGATCCTGAAAAGTTTGTGCCCTTTAAAATGGAATCCACGAACTGAAATCGGGTGAATTTTCCGCCAGGGGTCACTGTTACCTCACTTAAATTAATAGCCCTTGCATATTTATTAGCTTCCCATAGAGTTGCCTCAATCATATTTGCCTGGCAGAAATTACACTCATTAATTGAAGTACGTAAAAATATTGCCCCAATTAGGTTAGCTCCACTCACATCCGAACAGTGCAATTGTGTATCAGTAAAATCAACCCTCCTTAAGTCAGCATTGGCCAATTTAGCACATGAAAGGTTAGTCTGGATAAACGCTCCTCCGTTGATATTAAATCCTTCCAGGTTAACCCCACGTAGCGCGCAATCTTCAAACCGGGCACCGACCATGCTTGTTTGCATTTTTTGTATTTGCTTCTCCTCTTCAAGAAAAGTCATTGATATGAATTGAGCTCCTGATGCTCTTGCGTTACTGAAGGAGCATCCCTGAATTTTACATGCTTGAAAACGTGTGTTCTCCAGTATTGTTTCTGAAAGATCACTATTTTTAAAGTCAAAACCGACAAATTCTTGATTAGATAAATCTGTTCGGAGAGCTTTTAGGCCTTGGCATTCAATGCATACCTCATTAAGGTTGCAGCCTACCAGTTTGGCATCAGAAATATCAGCCCCTGTTAATCTGGCATTTTTTAAATTGGCTCGATAAAGGTTTGTTCCCACCAATATAGAATGGTCAAATATGGCATCTTCCAGGTCAGCCAAATCAAACAGAGCATTGGTCAGGTTTGAGTTTGTAAAGTTAGCCCCATGTAGACAGGCACAGCAAAAATTAGCCCCTGTGAGGTCCAAATTGGAGATATCTATGGGACCAAGGTATGCCCCACCAAAGTTCAGGCGACCATCGTTCCAGTAACCGGATATCATGAATTTAATATTATTTCGTGTGAGCTCGGGGGTAAATGCAACATCAATCTCGTTTATGGAAAGTAAAGATAACTGCATCTGTAATGCAAATATAATGTGATATGAGAGCAACTGGTATAAGTATAACAATATGATTATTATTTTTGATAGAGTACAACGTATTTTAAATGCAAAACAGCCGTAAGAATGAAAGATAAACTGGGGGGTATAAAACAAGGTAGCAACTTAAGCGTCTAAGCCAATGTTTGATAAGATATACATGTTAGTAACAGTTTGTGTATACCTTTGGAGAAATAAAAGCCTCTATTTAGATATTCGTGTTATTCTTAAAAACAAAAAGACAATTGCAGCAATGGGGGGCCCAGAATGCAGTTAAGAAATATAACAGTAGCCTTTTGGCAATGAACATGGAAAATTTGCGCAATATTTCTATTTTGAAAATTATGGTTATAAATAAGAACCCAGGAATAAACGAAGAGATGGCAATGAGACGGATATGGTTGAATATATGGGTTTCTAAAATTAAAGATAACAAATGGTATAGAAAGAAGTAGAATAGTTTTATTATATATTAATGCAGTAAAAACGAAACGTATTCAAATAAATTACATATTACAGTATACAATGGCCCGAAAGCTGTATTCTTAAGTATTCTTAATCTGTTGTGCACGGGAATATGTATATATTAAATATCATTATGTAGCTACATATATAGAAATATATATATATATGAAAATGGACAAGGGTAAACTTTCCACATGAAGGAAATGTATCTCAAATAATTTTTATTTCAGAATATTATAATTGATATAAACAATCAAGCCGAGAAGTATTAGCATAATTTAACAGTGTGTAATTGAGGTGGGTAAATCCTAAAGTAGATGTCATTATTAATAAAGTAGAAAATGTATGTATAACCAATTTACCATAATAAGCATTTGTTTTTATACATTTAATACCAAGAATTACATTATATTTATTTATTAACAAGTACATGTTCTTACCATATTGATAGGTTTGGGCATATATATATTGATAGTATTATTGTAGTTAAATATAATGAATATAATAAATGTAGATAAGAATGTTTATAAATCTCTTCCAGTTGTTGTATATTACTATAACGAAGAGTCTGACAACTTGCCTTAATGCGTTTGACTATCTCAGCACACAGGGGTTTGTCAGAATAACCATCATGCACCAAAATATCCAGAACATAGGGAAATATTTCAGCATCCCCTTTGTACAAAGCAACTCCATCATTATCGCGTTCAGGTTCAAGTGATCCAGTTAACCACTTATTTAAGTTACTGTTGGGATATTTTTTTAAGATTTCTTCAGTCACAGAGAAAATTTGTCCAGCAATGTTAATTCTAAAATCAGCATGGTCCTATTATGAAGGGAAATTTGGGTCAGTAGAAATACCATACCAAAAGGTGATGCCAGTATGTGGATAAATTTAAAACACTACAGGTAATAAATCTACTGACCTATTTCAAAGGTAATAGAAATTAAAATCAAATAAAGTAAATAAATATGGGCTCTGTAGTTTTCTACAACGTTAGAGAAAGTAGTAATGTATATTAGAGATTTACCTATTTGATCAACCAAAAATTAAATAATTAATTGCAAGTGTTACTATTCTGCTTGTAATATTATAGTTAAGTTGAAGTCGTGCTTTTAATGACGACCTGATTTATTACCACCTGAAAGTTGCAAGCACAACGTCTTCATTAAATAAGTCAATCCAATGACCAATTTCTTGGGTTCAATTATACAGTCTTACGCCAATTACAACTGATAAACATAAAATAAAACAAGCAAATTATACTGGCTTGCACCCATTGTAATTGCTTACCGACAATACCGATTAGAAAAAATTACTTACCAAATGTATTTACTTACAATTTATTTATTTCTAATACTCCTTGTTTATGCATCTTCCTCCAACTACAACATCTGCCAATTTACTATATTTAAATTATTTTCAAAGTTTAATAGGTCAACCGTGGTAATTACTAAAAATTACAAAGTATTCAATATTTAGATTCTAAAATCAAAACCATGAGAACACATTTCAGAGTTAACTCCAAATATTACAAGCCAGTTATTGAAGCAAAAAAATAGTAACTATAACACAGGAAGATTACCTTGCATATACTCATAGACTTACCAAATGGTTGTATCGTTTACCAAAATTCTTAGTTTAAAAGTTGGCCTTTTATTGTAGTCATCTTAGACTCAACGTTTGTTCATAGTAGTACATAATAAGTTAATAGAGTTTCGGACCACTTAAGGCCAGTTTAGTGGGCCGTTTTTACAGAGATATGACCTTGCTTAGTCTTACCTTGACAATCATTTTGAACAGAGGCAGAGCACAATAAAATAGTAGTCCAATTCCAAAACTGGTTGAAAACAGAAGTTAAAGAATGATAAAGAGTTCCTTGATTGAAACTACCGAATAATTTACTAGAATAGTTTCATCAAATTCTATAGAATAAGATAATTGAATCGTTATGTTTTTAAACTGCAATCATTAATCTATTTATATCAGCCTTTTTCGTTGGCTTATTTTAACTACCCGTACGCTTTTGCTTTGATACGCATTCCTATAAAGTATACGCGGCCAGAATAGGAACAAATGAGAATTAGGTGCTGCAATCTATCTTTATTTTACACATTAATATTAATACCAAAAAAAAAAAAAAAATTCAAATCATTACGCTTTAAAATTTAAAATTTTATTTCATATTGTGTTGAAGGATTTTAGTATGTATTAATGTATTAAACTAGAACATAAACATAAGGCGGTCTAAAACACATTAGATAAATTAACATGCCTCAATTTTAGTGGATTATTTTTATGAGTCCCAATGAATTTTGCGATTTGGTTAAGCGAGAACGGAGTATTGAAGTATAATATAATGTTGTGCTGTGTTGAATGTTGAATATAGTAAATACTTGATCACTTTGACCCATACTCATACTATAGTATATAAATAAGAAGACAAAAACAACAATTTTAAATTATTACTTTTTAAGATTGATTTATGATTTTAATTTATATTGTGCTGAATTGGTTTCATATTCATTAAACTAGAACATAAGGCGGCCAAAACACATTAGATAAAAACATACCTCAATCCTAGTGGATTGTTTTTATGAGTCCCAATGAGCTTTGTGATTTGGTTAAGCGAGAGCAGTATAATATAGTGCTGTACTGTGTTGAATGTTGAATATAGTGCTGTGCTGTGTGGAATATTAAATATAGTAAATACTTGATCACTTTGACCCATACTCTAGTATATAATACGTTATCTATATTAATCTATTATTAGTTTTTACTAAGCATGTATGATTCAAGATGATCTTAAATGAATGACTTATTGAGGTTCTTATTTTACACATTATTCTATATGTAATAATACGTATCAATAATACAATCTAGTTTTTTTTAAATTAGTTCTTGAATGAGGACATACTTGAGAGCAAGACACATTGGAGAAGAAAGGTGGATGTACGCAGACAGGTAAATATGGTAATTATACCTCCTAGTTTAAGTAAATTGTTATGTTAATAATTCGTTTTGGCTATAATATTTTGTGTAGAGTTCATGGCGACTTTAATTTTTTAGCGTAATTTTTTTAATTTTTTACTTTAACTAAACAATTATAAAATTAAAGCTTATACTATTGTGTTTTTATTCCAAGATGATTCTTTTTTAAGAGTACATTTATCATAATTTGTTTTCCCTGTTAGAAGAGATAAGGGAATTAATGCTTATATATAATTGGATTAAATTAATTTAACGGCCGCCCATCACTTTTCATTTGTTTTATCGCACGAAATATAGCCACCCAATAACAATACCTAATGTAGTCTAACAAAAGATAAACCAGTAGGCGTACAGAGAAAATCTTAAGGAGATAGGCGTCGGCTAAACATGAATTCTATTGGTTATCCTGGGTCAGCCTTCGTCTCGTCAATGGTATGATAACAATTTTAACCGCTGAATTAAGAACTCTAATCTATTAAGACACATTTAAGCTGTAGTTGGGAGTAATTTTGTAACCATTATTTGTATATTAGTATAGAGCAAAACATCAAAATGGCTCCAAAGGGAAAGAAATCTAAGAGGGGTATTTCACTCTGCCTCTTTTCTTTTATTCACTGACATCTACACCCTTTTCTACTATTCTGTAGATATATATATCCCGAAACTTGAATGTAGTAACATACGACATATAATATTAGTTATATGAATGTTCAACCACGTGTATAAACAAGTAACTTAGAAGCTCACATATTGTGGCACTTTAAAACCGCAATATATGTAAAGAGTGTAGAGTAGAATTACCTGAACCCTCGGACCAAGTATTATCTGCAAGCCGGTTTATCGTCTTATTTGAAGTCTTTGCACTTCTTCAATACTTGGATTGTAGTGAGTATAAGAGAGAGAAGTTGAAGATACATGTTCCGCTCAATAATCGATGCGATTACCTAACAGGAGACCAGTCACAAAGGAGTAGACGTTCTTCTAACTATGCACTTGATGTGGAAAGTGATGATGCGGAGAGTGTGTCCTCTATGGCCAGTCAACGGTCTATGGCATCACAAATGTTTGTAGATATTTATGCTTTACATGCACCCTGCCTGAAATCAAGTAATTTTTACAGTAGAAGCAATTACCATAATAAATTTTTCATTCAGTCATATACCTTATTGTATATGTAGACACATATATGCAGATACATCTATCACATACGTCTATCACCAAGCTTCATATAACATGCCTATTCACAAATTATAAGAAACTTGAACTCTTTTGATGCCTTTTGCCCTGGTTATCCGCTACCTATTCTTATTTATGGCATTTTTTTATTTCTCTTACCCACCATGCCTTTAAAATATATACTTATTACTATATATACTATGCACATACTACGACACATTATAATACAAACTACTATATATACCACTATAAATCCAAACACACTTTTTCTTTTTCATTTTTTTTCATTCTGGTCTCTCTCCGTCACCACCCATACCCGCAACTTTCCCTATCCCCTACTTCAACCATATACACTGTTTGATTAGTACGTTTTTATATGAGTTTTAACACCAAATATATTTTATCTCTGTATGTGCCTTCTCTCTCTCTCTCCATCCTTCTCTCTCCTTCTCATCCCTTCATTATCGTATATGTTAGTGCGGCTTTGACGCAAGATGTTCCTTCTGATTCTGAATCGGAACCCGAAGAAGAAGATGATGATTTTGAACTAAGACAAGCGTTGGATAAGTTGGTGGAGAAACGGTAGTGTATTGTATTGTTGTGTGGGCTAGTGTATTGCATTCTATGGTGTTTGTTGTATTGCATGGCATTAAAGTTGGCTTTTTTTTGTTGCAATATATTTTTGTGTTTGCATATAGGTGTATGCGCATATAAGTATATATATATATATATATATATATATGTATATATGTATGTATGCATATATGTGTGCATGTATGTATGTATATATATGTATGTGTGTGTGTGTGTGCGTGTATGTATTTTTATGTATTTATGTATGCATGTATATATATATATGTATGTGTGTATGTATGTATGTATGTATGTATGTATGCGTGTATGTATGGGCATATGTATGCGTGAATGAGGATATGTACATATTTATAGTACATTATTATTTTAATGCTGTAAATGATCCGGTTAGGGATTTGTTTTTGCTTTAGAAGGGGTGTCACTTTTGTAATTTATAATGCACGACTGTATCCAGTAAGATTATACTATTCCCAGCTTAAATACAAGTCATATCTGTCAAATATAATTTCCTATATAATATAGGAGAGATATTTATAATCGTCATACATATTGACTACTTGATAATTTGATCCAATAGGGAAATGTATATATATTACCACTTGCAAATCATTTTATTAGTTAATACTCTATGAATTATGGCGTGAAGTACAATCGTTCATATTATTGTGGATGGGCTTAGATCGTCCTTAAGGCAGGAAGGATTGCAGCTTACTCTGAAAGTCTTGTTGAGCAATGTATTGAATGAGAGCGTCACCAATAAGTATGGACTTCATATGTGTTGGGTGTGGTGTGAACCCTTGTACATGTTTGCATATTATAGACAGGCATACTCTCATACTATAATGCACACTCTCATACATAATATTATCGTATATATGATGTACTTATATAACTGCTTGTTTACATATATTCATATATACATATTTAATGCAATATAATACATTATAATAAAATCCATTCTAATCTAATCATCTCTACTTTACTTTAATATTGTATAATATAATATTATAAAATAAAATTCAATTTGATATGATATATTATGATATAATATAGTATAATCTGATGCTATACAATCCAATTCAATCCAATCTATTATAATATAGTATATTATAATATACCACAATCCAATTCAATGTAAATAATTTAATATAATCATTTCTAATTATAGCCAACATTATCTAATCTTAACCAACTTAACCAATATTATCATTCTAATATGATATTAATTAATCTTATTTAATTAAGTATTTTAATTTATTAGCATCCAATTTTATATAATATAATCTAATATACTCTATGAAATCCCCTGGGTATCCATGCCTATTTTCTATGTAGTTAATTATTGTAGAATATCTCATTATAAGATGTCATTAAGATAAGCCAATGATAATACAGGTACTAATATTTATATAACAATCATATGGTTTTATGCATATATGCATATATTTAATTAATCCTTAATATATGTTTGGATAGGGAGGCAGAGATCCTGGAGTTGGTAACGCAATGCCTTAAGAAAGGGTCTGAGACTGAGCAATGTTTGGCTGCACAGCTGTTATCTGCAGTATTTTCATTGGTAGATATCCTATATTCTCCCAAAAATGATTGGTTGTGATTATATTACTTGGTCTTGATTAGAGTATGTTATGTGGTATGTGTACTGATTATACAGATAAAAACGAAAGGTGGCAGGAGATCTCGTTTAATTGGTTAGCGATCAGACTGTATGGCTATATTTGGATGTTTATCTAATATATCTGTGTATGTTTCATTATATGTTATATATTATATATAGCATGTATTGATATATAAATTTCATTTCATTACTACATGCAATCCCCCGTTTTCACCTATGGATATGTGAATCAAGTATATATATACAATACATACCCGCTGCTCTTTATATAAATATGTTCTATTCTCAACATATGCCTGTAATATAATGAATACATGGAACCCCACACCAATAGGCATTCCATCCCACCCTACAACATAATTTCAACTTTATCCAATCATTTCACTTGGTATGAATTATAAATGGCAATATTCTCAGTCTCTCACTTACCTACCTACCTTATAGCTAGACGATACAGTGAGAGAAGCTCGCTTCACCAAGATTGATAATATGCTAAGAATAATGGTTCATGATAAAACACTGCACGGAACTGTAAGAGCCGAGGTAAGAAACTGTAGTCATGTTAATAGAGTCTCCGTGAAAACATTACCTACGTGCTAATTTTGAATATCTCTAAATAGAGTATTGCTTTCTAATAATCTAATTGAAGTTATTTTCCAATAAACATATTAAGTTTAAATTTAAAGTATTCCGAATTGGGACTGTTTAAATCCTGGGTTTTGCACTTGAAAATACTCATTATAGATGTCCATTCGATAACATACTCGTAATTAATAATCAATGAAAACTAGGGGTGTCATAATTTTTAATAAATTAAGAGGTGTCTGTCCTGCAATAAATTCGAACCCCTATAATTGTTTCACTAAAGTGCCCAATTGCATTTTTGGAAATTGTAACCAATATTGGATCCCATTGCCGCCTCCGGTAGAATTTTAAGTATTCATTTGGATTGGCTATAGATCAGCCAGAGTGAGATATAACAGAAAAAAATTATGTGTGTTTATTTTAAAGCAGCGAGTTCATTCAAATAGAAAGATAATATACTATATATTTTTTGTATATAGAAATATATATGCATCCTCTCAAATACTAAGATATTTTAAAGTTCTGA
>NAOQ01000087.1:61226-76131 GCA_002751075.1 Ichthyophonus hoferi | reverse complement strand
TATACTCTATACTCTATACCCTATACCCTATACCCTATACCCTATACCCTATACCCTATATTCTATATTCTATACTCTATACTCTATGTTATATACCCTATATTCTATACCAATTTGGGCTTCTTAATGCTAATGTGACCATGCCATGTAACAGAATAATAACGTGATTCGAAGGATATTTAACCTTAGTGACTGTAGTAACAATGTGAACAATTCTCGCCCCCACTATGGACGGAACGTAGGATCTCTCTACTCTATACCATCTACCATCTAGCTATGATCTTGGTCTATTTTATTATAACCAACGCGTGCTCTTGCTTAATTCTATTTAGCAATTATAGCCTTACATCATATGAGATATTGTTTTTCATTTATCTGGTTAGATTCCGTTTTGTGTGTTCAGTCCACCAATTTAATGTTATATGCATTTGTCTATTTTCTTTCAAAAACGTTATTATCTTTCACTTTATTATAGTTTGTGTTATAGGGCTAGGACAGAACGTTTTATTTTTGTAGAGATATGATGTATGATGTGTATTATGTACTTTGTAGTCTATATTGTATTATGTTTATTATAAAATGTATAATGTTACATATGTGAAGTATCAACCTTTCCAACTTGATATCTATATATATCTATTCACCTTTCTCTTCTATTCTTACTCATATTTACCCTCATACCAGCCTAACACATATCTATCTATCTACCTTGTATATAAACATGCAGAGGCCTCATGCATCCTCCAAAAAGACACAACAAAGAGGCCGCTTGAGTTCAAGAGATAAGAGGGCAGACTTTTAATGGAATAATATTCTCCATAATATTCGTTTCAACAATATACTCTACTATTTTATTAATACAATTTAAAAGTCTAAAAATTATATAGCGTCTTGCTTAAATGCAATAATAATTAGTTAGTCCTAAACCTAGATAAAATACTGTGTTTGTTGTGTGATTTGGTTGTTCCGTTGTGACCTTTTGTATTTACTTCTATCCTTTTGCAAACCCATATATATATATATATATGTGTGTAGTTTGAGAATATGTACAACTAAGGCGATGAGATGACCCTCTTTATAATATTAATCATTTATTGGAGACATCTTACTGAACTTCCTGTCTCCTATTTAGACCAATACCAGATGTAACTACTAAAAATACTCATTATGTAATATGAATGGTTTAGTAAACATATATATACCTTTATACAGTTAGGAACATGTTATAATGAACTATAATCAGTTATATTCTTATGCCTTTTTAGTAACACTTGTGTTGGATTAGATTATGTTGTTATGTCTTGTAACAGTATGTCTATAATGGGACTGAAGACACATTTCAAATAAAGTAATTGATAATTGCAGTATCGAAGCTTTAATCTTACATCCAGGAATTCATATTGAATTGGAAGTTACTGTTTGTTTGTTCTTTTACAATTACCATTCACTGATGAATTACACATTTAAAAACTATGTATCTATTACTTTTTCGAATTCAAACACAATTTTTTGACCTAATCAACCTTATACGGTGTATTTGCCAAATATTATCTGTTAGAATAATATATATATATATATAAGAATAATTGAAGCATTTATTTATTGCCAAAGGGTTATTGGTAGTTCCACACCAAATATAGCTTTTACCACCATTGTAAGCCTTAGATTATAATATGTAATATTTGTATGGGCATATCATAGTTTGTTTTGTTCTAAAATATAGTACACCAATGGATTAATAACATTCATTTTAAACTGAATTATATAATTGGGTAATGATATTGATAAATTACAACATAAACATAAAATGCATACAGGGCCTATTTTTTTTCTTCTTTTTATTCACGGGCTGGTAACCCTAACTATGTTTGTCGGGTTTCTTGTTAAGGAGAAGACATCTACGATGGCTGGTAGTGGGTATATATTATATTATTGCCTACAGTGTCATAACAATAAAACAATGCCAGATATTAATATGATATAAATACTAATGTCAAATGTTCTGTATATTTATAAAATAATCGCATTTTTCTCCTGGGGTTTAAAAAGGACTAGGAATTGCTTATAAGTAAATATATTTACTGTATATTTTTATATAACCGTATATTAGGGATCGGTTGATTTGTAGATAATATTCAATCATCAAAGAGACTTCAAAAATTAAAAATCTCAAAAACGAAAATGAAAAGGCGACCAATCATTGGTGCCATGAATTACAATATTGACCAATAACCTCATAATATCAGAATAAAAACAAATGATTGGTCACCAACTAGCCACCAATCGAAAGCGAAGCTGATGATTTACTAGGCATTAATAGCAAATTTATTAACAAGACTATGCTTAATATGATTGATAAACCACAGGTCTATAAGTGATATTCCCTATGCAAATACCGTATAGGTATATGGTGGTAATACAGTTATACATTCCTTTCTAGTATCACTCTAGCTTTACAGTCTTGGCACACAAGTCAAATAATCCCTGTGCTAATACAGGGTCTCTGGCAGCTGGTTTAGGTTCTATCTCGTTGTAGCCTACAAATAGACCTGTGGGGTAGTGGTTCAATAGTATTATTTACATGCTTTAAGCTCAGTCATATTCATATTTATTCGGGTCATTCCTCTGTAATTACTATCGAAACAATACTATAACAAACTAGTTTGCTTTCCATGCCAAACAACAAGAGTAATATGCTATAATATCATATATGTGCAAAAAATAAACCGAGGATTACATTGCCATCAGCTATATTAGTGGCTAAATAATAGATTAATAATATAAATTCATTGATTGCAATAATACACTATTCACTACTCTCATAAAAATAAAATACTACATATATATTTATATACAAGTTAATAACAAATAGGCCCCAAGATGATATAGGTATAATATCTCAGGAATAACGTCGACTGTGACTTTTTTAATAGTTTACAGGGATTTGACCTAATGTTGGTACAACTTTATACATATAAACATGAGTGTCAAACATATGAACACGTCATAAAAAATAATGTATTCATAGTATATGTATACATAGGAGGTTGTAGCTTTGTATATAATAGAGTACAGTATGTTATAATGTCATCCACTTGGCCTATACAACATAGACTAGTAATATAATTCAATTCAACCAATATAATGTTACATATACACAATAATGATTAGATCTAGTCGGTCTTAGAGAAAGAGATTCAGGTTTATAGCACCGGTTACCATTAGATTAGCCTTATATAGGCATGGGTTGGTAATATAAATGTAGGTCATTACGTAATAGCACTTAGATATATATAAGTAGGGAGAGGGAGATATATACTTAGTGTGTCGAAGTATGAAGCAAGAGATATTATAGGTATCCAGTAAGGGGTCCAATACTTGTTACTACCAATCCCATCAGCTGTAGCCGCATGGATGCTAGTGGCTGCACCCTATAAAAGATTATATTTACAGGATAATGATTAGTAGAGATATAAGGAGATATGGATAGAGGGATAGAGATATAATAAGATTGAGTAGATAAACAAAGAATACATATATGGAAAGATAAGAAAGATATTGATTGTATACGATTAGCCAACGGTAAAATATTTATTGCCAGTTATTGTTAAAGATAAAGATGACGTGTTACATGATAATCAGTATTATAACAACAAGGGCAATAACAGGCCCTAAGAAGATAATAATAAAGAGTGGCAAATAAAAGGAACAGTGAGAAGAGATTGTGTCTAAATAGAGGTAATGTCTTAAAGCCCAAAAGATTGATAATGATTAGTAGGTAGTTAAATAAGTCTATTATTATTGGTGAAATACAAAGTGGATAGAAAATTATTAACTCCAATTCAAATAAATAATTAGGTAATATTGTAACCCGGATTATATATTTGAAACGTATATACGTATCTTATATAATATACAATATCTTGCACAATAGCGAGTGGTACTATACAATATAAATGTAGTATAGATCGTACCTGTTTAGTGTTAAGGAATAATATAGCAAAAATAAACTTCGCAATCATCAAGATGTACCAGGGGAGTGCTCGCCAGATGTCACTATTGACTGCACCAGGATTAACCGCATGCACCTGAGAGCCAATAGCATTAGAGGATCTACATCGTAATTTTTTTGAAAACATTATAAGGGTTATAAGGCTACATGAAGGGTATTGATAGGTCAGTTATAATATATAACAAAAATATACAATATCCATTGGGTGATTATAATATAACATATTTCATATACGCATCTATATACACTTTCATATACACCATATATATTTATGTATACAAATAGGTATAGGTGCATAGGCCTGTTTTTCCTCCTACCTCCACTCCTGTTCCTTTCAACATCTTATCTAGCTGAGTCGTAAACAGAACCTGATTGAATAAAAATCATTAGACCAGGCTCTAATGCTACATCATTGGATCATTCAATATGAAACATTTGAATGTGCACCAACCATTATAACCATCTACATATATAAACACGCTATTGCTCTCCAATCATTTTCTCCCTCTATTCTTCACAAATCAATGCTCACCCTTTGCTATTTGTCTACTTATAATCTTATTTTTATTGTTTTCCTTTCCTCCAATAGCTATCTATCGATCTATCAATCTATTTATCGTACGATTTATGTAATAATCATATCACGGTATATGTAATGCTTTGATATGCCAAGCAAATAGAACAACATACAAAAGTGGATTATAATAAATATGAATGTAAGGATAAAAAAAGGAAAAGTGGTTGGAGAGAGGCTGATTCACATATAAGTATGTAAGTATGTCTACCAGCTTTTTCCATTTATTTTTCATTTTTTGTTGATACACAGACATGTATATATATGTACAGTAGTGACTAATATATATATATACCGCTACACTCTTACGTACCATGGCCATCTTAGAGTTAGGATAGGATCCTCGGGTATGCTTATAGAGTCCTTTCTCATAGGAAACCAGTTTGGGCGACCCCCGCCTTCATATATAGACAAACATACACAGATAATCATTAGAATATACCAAGATCCTTATTATAATGTCAGCCAAGAGTGTTATTAACGGTAAAAATATATCAAATCCGTATATCAAAATGCCATAAATATTTCATTCTTTTTATCCCTTATTGAATAATAGTCATGCATATATTTATCTACACTAGGGTACATATATCTTCCAATCATATACCAAAGACAGGAAAAATATATATATATAAGGATTCCATTAATGGTTATTTAGTATTCAAAAAATATAAAATTAAAGTATAATGAGCAATAATATGCCGTATATATATGTATTACAGACAGAGAGTAGACTAACATACATACCGATGCATAACTGAGGCCAGGTTAACTATACGGGAGGGGGCGGATGCCTTGATATTAGGCAACAAAAGGTTAGTGAAGAGGAAAGGCCCTACGAAGTTAACCCCAAAACATAGTTCCAGCCCATCTTTCGTGGTCGCTGTGTAATCCAATGTTCCAAGACCAGCGTTATTTACCTGGTTAAGTGTAATGGATAGGTAAAATACAGGAGCAGGTTAGGGAAGGAAAAATATTGGCTTGGTTGATGTATGTATGTATGTATGTATGTATGTATGTCTATATAAATAACTACATTAATGTATATATGCAAATTATCAATGGGAGTATGCCGGTAACCTATCTATAATACCATTAATATGACAACGACCCTATACCAGGCCCACACTCACAGCTACCATCCCTACAGTAACACATTGGCCGACCTCATAATATGAATACATTAAAATTTTAAACATATTAGAGTGCATACCAATGCCTTGATGGCAATAGGAGGACTTCTAGTGGTAAGGGCCACTGCACACTCTCTGGTCGCCTCTAGAGAGCTTAGGTCAAGATGAACATACTCCAAGCGAGTCTTGCAATCCGAGGGTACTATAAGGGAGGAGAGAGCAAAGGGGGAAAGAGCAAAGGAGGAAAGAGGTCACACAGTGCATCCCATAGCAACCATTAATCACCAATATAAGGGCATAATCATGGCGTGTAATTTAGCTAAAAAAATAGGATAATATGAATGTATGGATTGTGGATAGTGACTGGGGTATCTCGGCAGCTAGGAATGTGTGATTTCCCGCCAATTATACCCCACATTATATCTAACCCAGTACAAATGCTAGCCCTATTCACATCACATATTGACCTATGCATAACAAACATACCACTCATACCCGTGACCAACCACCGATAACCATATATAACTATATAAGGTCATATTAACGTACATCTCTTAATGATATCTTGGATGGCCTGCTCAGTCTTCTCTTTAGATCTACAGGCTAGTATCACTAGATCGTACTTTCCACAGGCTGCTAACTGCACCCATGAATTGGTCAATATATATTTTTTTATTTTAATATGGCTAGCTTTCAATGGGAATTTAGAAATAAAAGTTAGTATGAGACATAGTTTGGGTTATTTTCATGCAATAAACCATTAGTTTTATATAATTGAATTCAAAGCTATGTTTAGAATTTTAATAAATAGCAGCATACGCTGTTAATGGGTATAGAAAATACTAGAAATAAAAACAACATTTTGAAAAAGTGTACAGAGGTGGAAAAAGCCGCCAAATCACCAGTTCTAATTACTACCATGGTTTTATTCATATTTTACTCCAATCAAATGATTGTGCTTAAATTAATATTGGGGCCATGAATTTGTTGTACTTACCTTTACTCACCCCTATATTATTCTATTTCTAATTTAATATTATCTTTCCCATACCCTTTCTACTTATTATATTTTATGCCTCACTTTCTATCACCTTCTTTTTCTCTCCCCCTTTATTTTCCAATTAACATACACAAACACAAACATACCCCAATCGCGGTTTCCTTTCCAATGCCAGTATTAGCCCCTGTAACTATAGCTGTAGCGATGGGTACCTCTTCAACCAATCCAATATGGCGGTTCCTCAGTTCAGTAGCCATCTTGTGTTGTTTTTATAGAAACGATTTTGCTGAAGTAGAAATAACCTGAAAATATTTTATTTCAGTCAATATGTACTATGCTTTATACTTTTAAAAACACAAGCAAGGTCCATGTTTTTTCACACTCTTTGGACATTCTTCATTAAAAGTACAAAATAATACTGTGGGGAGAAAGATATAACCTAAATTGTCTTAGTTTTACGTCTAACAAGCTCAAAAAACTAGGTTAGATATTTTATAGGTATATATGAATATTCACTAATACCATCACTGTGACTATTTCTTACCTTAACCAAGTCATTGATAAATAGTTAAAATAAAGTGAAAATCATAAAGAAAAACTGTATCATAGCCCCAACAGGTAAATATAGAGTTATATTATAAAGAAAGAAACAAGTTCCAAAGTTATTATGTGAAGGAAACACAAATGAATCAGTTAGTGTTACAGTTAGTGTTACTTAATTAGTAATAATTAAACAAGAAATACAAATTGTTGTCCTGTTTTTACCGAATGAACATCAATTTCTAGGTTATATTTAGTCAGTCCATTATTCTCTAACTTTAGGTAAAATATCTTTAAGACAGAGAATTAAATAAGAAAACAATACATTGCGAAGTTCAATAACCTACTTTTCAGCTGGTTTGCCAATAGTAATATAAATGAACTAAGTATCTATTGTATTTATCTATGTAAATAAGTACACAAGTGTTTTTGCTAGACCTGATATCAAATTAAATAATCTATTAGATAATCGGATAGGTAGCCAACCATTTGGATTATTTCATTTTGTATTGGCTCCCACAAGCAACACATCTTTTTCAGTAGCTGTTTTTATTCATTTTATCCAATCACCGTTAACTAATTAGATCGGGAAAAAGTAAATATAGTACAATTGTTTCAATCAAAAACCATGTGAGCCATATCCAATCTATTACTCCGGAAATTGGAATGGTTATGAGGTGTCTATTGGTTTGTAACAGTTAGAGGCTAATTAATGACCATTATTTAAGTACATAGTGTCACTAATTTCATTTAATTGGGACTAGATTGCATAGAGAAGTCTAGCTTGGGAATTCATCATGGTTATTACTGTTGTTATAAATAAGCTAGTACGTAGATCAAATTAAAATATTATAATTGTATGAAGTAATTACTTACTAACCTCTTTATTATTGGTTAATAGTTATATATTAATGTATTAATCAGAGTAGAACCATTGGATTAACGGTAAGTGACTAAAAATAGAGATATTAACTCAATATCAGTAAGATTTATGCAAAGGCCTTTTAAGGCATGATACAAACAAGATACGTAGCAACAAAATGATTCTTTGAATAATCATTGGAAAATATATTGCAAAAGAAGTAGTAATGGTAGTTTTGAGGAGACAGACGCCAACGTTGGTAGACAGTCTATAACTGTGAATAGTGATAATGATAGTGAATCCACGAATTCAACAGCTTCTGATATTTTTTTAAAAAATAAAAATAAATGTAATCACAGGATAATAAGTTGTATAACTACATTCTACAATAAATATAAAGAGTAAACATCCGTCTATACCATAGATCATAGGTAATTATTTACTGTTTTCCCGGTGTTTTATACCATACTGCATCATGAATAGGCTGGTTAAATTGTGTGAATATGATATAATTTATTTTATTTTTGATTTTCAATATTGCAGGGACAAATATGCATGTAATCAACACATCTATGGCAATAGATGCATAAGGATGTTTACAATTTTGATTTTAAATAGTATTTGTTACTTGTGGTAAGTATAAAACTTATAGCCTTATAATGATGTATAGTATTGCAGCAAATCGACGGGTAGAAAAATGCTAAATTGAAACAGTAAGCGATTCCAATACAAAAGAATAAAATAGGCATGATACATAAAATGGCTACATACCAATATAGATGAATTGGGAATGAAGCAAAAACAAAAAAAAAAACACAGAAAATAAGTGCAAAGTCAAATCAAATAGCATACATGCATAGAAATATAGTTGAAAACAAAAAATAATTAAGGAGTATTTTTTTTTTTTTTTATCAGTTCTCTCCAAATAGAGGTAGTTTTTATATTATTATAGCTATTCCAACAAAAGCCTTTCAGTGTAAACAGGTGTTATACCTGTGAGATTTGTCGTCTCTGCAGTGGAAAGATGCAGCAGGTCAAATATATGCCTGTAATAGTGTGATCTATGATTCAATATAGATGGTTGTACATCATAGATGGATGATTCCATCTAAGGTAAAAAAGAGAATCAAATTGATTAAAGTATACAAGGACAAAGCGTTGAGCTCAACCTGTACCAACATATATTTAGTGCAATAATATGCATCCTTACAAGGTTATTCGTTTTGCAGGTACTACAAAAAAGCAATTCCTATTTTAATGGACGCCCAAAAACAAAAGTAAGAGCTGCAACTAGCGCGTGCTAAGCCACAACGCAATAAGCAACAACTGTGTATTAGAAACAAATATACTTAAATTTATATGATTGAAATGTGTAATGAAAGGATATATATGTGTGTGCTTGAAGAAGAAAACAAATAATAAAGTTACAAGAAAACCTCTGGGAAAATATAATACGATTAGATACAGGTATGCATGAATTTTAGAATATATATAATGTTAATCTTTATTAATTTAATACTCAAGGATTGGACTGAGAGTACAAGTTATCATATCTGTCTTCTGCGTAACAGGATAATCTCACTTAAACAACAAACACAGTAAAGTTTATCAACACTTAACAAAGAGAAATATATACTCTTCATAGAGTAACAACTTACATGATACATATATATATATATATATACATATCCGTCGTGAATGGCCAATGCCACTGACTTATTATAATTTAACTCTACACTGCATGTTACTAGGTAATACTAAATTCTTGCTTAAATCCAGACAATAAAATAAGGGTAATCAGTTATTAATGCTGATAAAGATACATTTCTTATACATGAAAAAAAACAGTTATGTGCATACATATATATATTAACTATTAATAATTTAATCTAGAGTGCATGCTACTAAACAACAAGAAGCATGCGCCTTTTATACATTAAAAGTACAATGATATATACATATATATAGAGAGAGCGAGAGGTATAATGGGATTAGAATGACCTACCTTTTTTAGTTCTTTATTCAGGATATCTACCGAAGGGTGTACAGGGCCAAAATGATCTACTAATTGTCTCACCTCTATCATTTGGGGGCATGATAGGAGTGGTAACACATTAACATTAGGCATATAGGTGATAACAAGGGTACGGAGGGAGGGATGACCGGAAAGAAAAGTAATATCAGTTACTAGTTCTAGACAAAATAGGTCAAGTAGAGTCAGGTTACTCATGGTGGATATAACAGTAAGGTCACTGAGCGCAGGGCAGAAGGACAGGGTTAAGGAAATGATAGTAGGGGGAAGGAGGGATATATCTGATAAAGAGGAACAATGTGTTATACTGACAGTGTGAAGCTGATGTAAACTGTGATCGTTTTGCCCGGTAACATATACAGGTAACCCAAGATTCCTTGTGTGGTACACACCATCTATATATAATGTATGGAGGTGGCTATGATCATTCAAGGAAAACACTTCATTAGGAAAGGTTGTGTTTTTCAATGACAGATGTTTTAAGTGATGTAACCTGATACGTATATATTCTCTTAATCCAATATTTTCTAGTCTAAGTTTATGAAGTGTGTCGCTATTTTGAAGTAAAAAATCCAGAGTCCCTGCACGGTCAAGTACATTGTCAATAGGAATGTTATCAATCAGTGTAACGGATACAAGGCCGCTGGTTTTTAAGGACGGAAGAGGGGCACTAATCTCGTACCAACTAAGGTCAAGTTCTGTTAGTTTCAGGCAGGCGGCTAGGTTATTTACCTCAATACGATGTCCCCATACTGTGATTGAAGAGAGAGAAGGAAGAAAGGGCAGATTATATATATACATGTGGTTTCTACCATTAATAAACAACCTCTCCAACCCTTGACAGGTTTCAAGTGATGTCAAATCCATATCTCCTGCGATAGTATGACTGATATTACTATCAAAATTCAGATACAAACTAACTAATTGAGGGCATAAAGTAGGAAACAATCCTCCTGTAGGTCGGATATTTGGATTCCAAGGGCCTATTATTTTTAAATGATATACATGTTTACCCATGGCTTCCAGAAGGGAATAGACAAAGGAGGTCACCCACTGTCCTTGGGTGATAGTGGCGGGAGGGGTAAATGATTCCAATACTATCTTCCTAATATTAGTAAGGTTCCTAAAGATATCTGTAATAGCCGCAATCAAGGCGTCACCAGACGATAGTTGAGAGAGTATTTGGAAGTATGATATGTCTATAGTTATCTTACTTATAGTCTGTCTCCAAACTTTAAAAAATCCTGGAAGAGATAAAGCAGTGTCTAAGTTCATGTTAGGTGGTGGAAACCGTAGCGACACTGTCCCTGCCTGTCGGCCCCGGGCGATACGAGAGAGACATTGACAGGAAAGAGAGAAGGAAAGGCGGTCTTTGTGAGAAAGCTTTTTGATAATGGCTGTGAGGATGTCGTCAGGAAGGGCTGCTATGGGGCATACTATTGGGTAGGAAAGAGGTAATAGAGAAGGGGGAAGGGAGAAGAAGTATGGAAAGGTTGTATATCAATTATAGGTATAAGGAGGATGAGGAAATATAGAACAGGTGAGGTTATATGTGCTGGGTGAGTGGATATCGGTAGGAGAAAAATAAATAAATAAAGAGAACAAGTTGTGTAAGTAAACAAATGGGGCTGGCTAGCCATTGGAATGAGAAAGAAAACTTTTTCTACTAATTAATATATATTTAACTATATAAAATCCCCCACAAACACCCACACAGGCAACTAACCTGGCTGATAACTATCATTTTAATGAAAAGATTGTACCGCTTATTAGCAAAAACTTCAGTATAATATGATTTTACATCTATCTATTCTTATACGGTCTCTCCACTATTACAAAGAGTTACCCGGTAAGCTCGTTGGCTACTCTTTCTCTAAAGAGCCCACATCAAAGTTATCTAACAACCCCGGATAACCTGATCCTGAGAACGCGTCACTAGCACCTACCACAGATCAATATAATAGTGTTGTATTTTCCAGTACCTACCTTTGAGAGGATTTTTTGGCAATATAACTGGCAACATGTCCTTTCTAATTGCTTTAAGATTTTACGTTATACATAGAGAAATCATGTGTCGAAAACTTGTCAAATACAATAATAAAAACTACAAAGTAAGAGAATTGAAAACAAGGAAACCCAAATACTATACTATATTATAATATATTAAGTATGTACTATAGCATAATATAATACATACGCTATAATACAAGCTATATATTTGATATATTTGATACAACACACTGATATACGTTATATTTAATAGTACGTACGCTATTTTTATAGTGTATTAAATTGCGTCAATACAAGCCCATTATTACCAAAGCTTAAATTAATCTATATTTTTTTAGTAACTAATTGGTTAATTGGTTGACATACCCAAATAAACACTGTACATCTATACCTCCATATATCTAACTTTGGTACTACATAAAAGAAAACCAAGAAAAAAAACTTTTATAAAGATATTTGGTAAAACATTATGTGCCGTAATTCTGTAAAAAATTTAATTATAGTAGCTAAAAATAATTAACAATTTTTATAATGCGAAAAGAGTTTATTTTATGCTAAGATAATATTTTATATGAACTAAAACACTAAAGCTAAGCTCCATTGATTCCAACGAATCATGACTTATATTTAATAATTCTTGAAGGTACCATGAAGAAAGGTTAACGTATATGAAAGTATGCCAATAATGATTTTCTTCTATAAAAATAAATACTTTACAAAGGAACCTTTCATGCAGATGTTGTTTTTACTTATAAGAGTAACCGGCCTGGTACTGGGATATTTATGAAATCCGTAAGATATATATATATATATATATCCTGGGATATAAATGAGACAAAACATGGCCTAACCTATAATGAGTGTAGTTTAGAAAATTTAAAAATATTCACAAAGGAGGATTAATATCATAATATAATGTGCTAAATGATAACTCTGGCCTAATATTATGTATTTCATAGCACGTGTAAATACACTTAGAGCAAAGACATACACACATGTGCAATACTATATTAATTCTATTACTGTGGAATTAAGAATACGGAAATTCCCGGGTCATCGGCAGGGTATTCAAACAAGCTTTGGCCGGCATCCAATAATACGAATTGGAATGTACAAATTAGATTTCATACTAATTTATATTTTATATTGTAGCTAGCTAGGTGGACTGTGACATGTCCATAATACAAAAGAATATATTTATAACTAGTATTTTACTATTCAAACTTTTTTCTTATATAGTATGCTTGACTTTGATAGTAACCAGATTGGATTAAACGAGTTATTTTGGGACTTATTACTTGCCATTGTTTAATTTATTGCTGAGCTTCCGAATGGACGATTAAAAAGTTAAAATAGCATTTCTTTAATAACGATCATTGGTACTCAATAGCCAATCATAATAAAAATAAGTTTTGATTTAATAACATCATTGGCATCCAATATCCAATAACTAGAAAAACTACGTTTTTCTCAAACATAGTGACCAATAATGGCATATCGTAAGCCAATAAACCAGCGAATCTGCTCTTTTATGCAAAGGTTTACATTCCTATAGTTGGGAATGGATGGGTGGTGTGATATGTATATAAACATGAACAGTAATTAAACCGTACAATCACTTTTTTTTTACTAATTATATAATTAAAAATATGTTTATATTATAAATATTGGCTTATTTCATTATAATTACGTTTTTATTATTTATATGGAGGACTTGACTTAATAACAAATATTACATATTTTTATATATAATATATTATGTATTGTAGAATATACTATATTTTATATATTGTAAGTGTTTTTTCTCTTGTTTCTCTTATAATGTAGTACATATAATGCGTTTACCCTCCACCAACATACTTCATTCAAACAGACAAACACAAACACAAGCTTTGACAGGAACGTTTCAAGTATTTTTAACACTAATTACTTAAGCTGCTAGACTCCCAACAACTTTAAAACATCAAAATGGGTGCTTTTACGAGTGGGTAACACTATTATATCATATTTTTAAGTCTTTCTCTATTTTGTTTCTTTTTATTATCTTCTCCCACAACACATTCCATTTTGTGCATATACCGGAGTTTTTATATATTTTTAGTGTAGTTGCTATATATAACGTATTATGTTTAATTATATTTTGCCTGTTCTTTATATATATTTATGTTCAAGTTTGCGTTATCAAAATATACTCTTCACACGCTTGTTAATAATAGAGAAAGGAAAAGGAATTAACTACTTTGTATGATGTTAAGTTGTATTGACAAGATAAAGTTATGTTAATTGCAACTATATATATAATTATATTATGTAATATTGAATACATAATTTTATTTTCTGTATTTTAATCTTTGATAGGGTGAATGTGTTTCTATACACCTTGTTATATACCCATAATAAAATATTATCCAGCTCTACTCTAATCACTATCCTTGTGTATATTAATATGTATATTTTCATTACATATGGTGTGTTATTATGTATCACCAACTGGTTGTCATTGGACTATTATTCTTTATCTACAATATATATATATATATTATATCATATTGTATTATTGTATTGTGTTAAGTTAAATTATATTTTATTATGTTATATTGTATTATATTATATTATACTATATTAAATTATGCTATATATGCCTACATGGGTATCTAATTTAATAACTAGCATATAAAGTATAGGCTTAAGCATACTTATACAAGGTTTATTTGTGCATGAGTATATACAAGCCTATACCTA
>NAOQ01000087.1:35038-47853 GCA_002751075.1 Ichthyophonus hoferi | reverse complement strand
TCAGACAATTAAGGTGAGAATGATTGACTGATTGGCTAGTGGTGATGACAGAGTAGATAAAATTGGTTGGTTTGCTTATCATTAAAAATGCTTACTATGAGGAATATTGGGGAGCCAGTTAGAGAGAGGCCTGAGAGAGATAAAATAAAAGATATATAGCCTCCTATGGTAAATAATATTTACAAATCAATTGCTACCTTACCTATGGGTAAAATAAGGCAATCACTAACTCTATCCATAACAAAGATTGATCAGTTGCTAACGGCTTATGGTAGAGGGTATTGGTAGGAGTGCTTTCTGGGCTCGTCGCCTTAGTGGCTGAGATGTGGATGTATCTAAAAGAGGAGCTCTTTGATTCGGTAACGCCCCAGAGGAACCAGTCATTTGTTCCTGTTCATGTGAAGCCAGCAAGGCCTGAGGATTTAGAGGATATTGAACCTGAGTTATTTATAACTAAGGAAAAGGAGGAGAAAGGACAGAGGGAGAGAGAAAGATATAGTAAGAAAGATAAACAAGATTGATGTATATATGGAAATATATGGAGAGATAGATAGATAGATAGATGAATTTATGGATATACAAATACATACATACATATAAGCATACTATCCCGCCATCATACTGTCAGATTATCATATCCATGCGAGTTTACGCATTTTATACATTATGTAGATTATAGCGTCCAGTGACTCTGGTTGTATTTTTTTGACAGCTCATCTTATTTCTGTTTATTTCTTTTATAAATTTTAATTAATTTTATTCTATGGGTATGTATTTTATTTTAAAATTCCTTTCCGATGGATTATTGATAATTGATCTCCATCTATAGATCTATAGATTAATATGAGTTAACTTCCACATTAAGTCTATCATATTTATTGTAATGTAGTAACCTTCGAATACAATGCTTATATTATATTTATTTATTATTTAAAACATGTGTTTTTATTCATATGTTATCCTAGATGGTTATCTTATTTCATTCATTAAATTTCTTATAAACATTATTCCTTTAATTTATTGACTTTTCATGTTGTTAAATGATAGAGTCCAATCTCATTACATGAAACATCTTGTAGAACAAATCATTTTTTATATTTTCAGGTCAACATTGAGTGAACTTTGTAGTACGGAGCCATAATCATTAAAGCACAGTACTTTCAATTAGTATAATATATAAAAACGATTATTTAATTATGAAACAAACTTAAAAACCTATTTATGAAACATAATCTGTAAATCGTTCGTGTAACCATAAAATAAAAAGTCCACTGGCTCATCCTTACGAACTATCTTAATTGCGATCGCACCTTATATATTGCTTCTTTTACGCACACAGGAAATTACCTTTACCATTTATGGTATTTCTACTAACAAGCTAGAATAAGCTTTTCGGCTAAGAATGCACTCAAAAAAAAATGTGTTCGAGTGCTTTCATGTAGTGACCTGCATGCTGTATAGTATAGTTATCTGATTTGCTTAGTATATAACCAAGTGTACATATAGTTATGATTTATAATATTATACTGTATTAATTCATATAACACCTCTATATACAGGTGCTTTTTTTATTTTTTATTGTATAGTGTTATATATATTACGTATGTATCTAGCAAACATATACGTGATTAAGGCTATGAAATTGAACAAAAACGAAAGCATTATATAAATATATGGGTATTAACACAGAATTTATGAAATTCTGGAAAAACTGAAACATTAGTTCATTACATATACAAACACTCAATACACATATATATGATATTGTATTTTTATTTTATTTTTGATTAAAAGTCTGTCATTGGTAAAAAAAAAAAAAAAAAAAAATTACAGCTTTCAAACTGTTAACTGAGTTTCATGTGATTTGACTATGGCCAATTACCATGTTCTTATCACTAACTTAGCTATTCTAATTTAAGTCAGTGTATATACCGTCACGCTCAACTCAAAGAATTAGCTCAAAGCATATATATATACAACTGAGCAAACCAATAACTAAAATTATATTGTTAAAATTATATTACAATTTGATATCAAAAATGTCAATCCATTCTTAACGCACATTTAGGGTAAACTTTAACTAGTAAAAAATAAATTGCGGGCTATTAAAACAATTACAATCTTAATTTTCTTTTTGTTATTTTCAATTCTACCATCTACCAATCAGTTCTATTTTGATTTACTTAAAAATGCAAACTCCCATAGTGTCTCAAATATCGCCTCATAAATAACTTTTATCAATATAAATCTTTTTAATTATATTTTGTAAAAGGCAATCTATTTATAATAGGCACAGGTCATAATTTAAAATACATATTAAAAAGCATGCATCTTTATTCATTGCTATCTAGTATAAGGATCTGTGGTAGTTCTAACGAATTGTCCACAGGTTTTGGGATCTCCGACTGAATATCCTATAGTAGTTAATTTTGCTAGGCCAGAGTCGTTAAGGCTCCGCTGTTGTGGTAGAGGTTCTATAGAAGGCACGTATACCGACCGACTCTCTAGGTAGCTGGTTGTCGTTACTGTACTTCTGTTCTACCAATTCAGAGGGAATCGATGCTTTTATTCGCTTAGTTGCTAATGTGGAAATTGCATAATGTGACAGATCAATGAAGAGTGTTATATTACAATGTAAATAATAACCATAGTCGCTATTTAATTTTAGTAGGCAGTTCTCTGACTACGAGCGAACGAAAGACCTGAACACTAATTATTGCATGCAAGTGCCAACAGTAGACTAGACATTACAATAACAAGGAGATTATTACATACACATAATTTAAAACAAAGTTTTGTAAGCGTTATGAGTGTCGGCGTATTTTTGCTAGTTTTACAGTGTTGCATGAGCGGGTCCTTCAATATTTTTATTATTTTTATTTTCACTTCGCTTTCCTGTGTGTGCAATTTTTTTTAATTAACCGATATAACTGTGTACTATAACTTAGATGGGGCCAACTATAAATATTCTTATTGGTCAATAAAATTCATGAATGATCACAGACACTCACTAGTAATGTCTGATCTTATCTCGATGAGGTTATACTACTCTTTCCTTATTTGAATAGTTCATTAATCTAAGTGCCTAGTCACCGGGTAGGGAACAACAACCTATTGTCATCTATACATCGCGTCACATAGATCTAAAACTGGTAACAGTGATTGGCAAAAATTGCGTAAGGATAAAAGGGACAAAAACAATTAATAATAAACCACGCGTTTCTAAACGGACTGTATACCATTCTTATACGCTTTCTAACACAAACCCTATACTAGTACTATACGGTCTTAAAGCCTTAATATACTATTTCTGGATGGCTTCATACGTTCTCTTTCCTTTTTATTTTCTTATACGTCGCTAAAATCCCCAACCCAAATTAAAAAGATACAACACCTTTAAACAACATTCACACAAGGTTATATCAACAATGATACCATTTATTGAAACGTTTTTAACAAACTAGATCATTTCTCCTAATCGCGGATTAGGTAAGGATATAAATAGGCATCGGGAATTGGGAGGAGCTTTGCACAGAACACCCTCTGATTTCCAGCGCAGTGCCAAACAACAGACTTTCCTTCATACTGACGGTTAGGAACTCCAAAGCTGTCGCGGTTGAAGAGCAATTTCTTTTGCATTGGTGGATGAACGTGACCAAACTTTCCACTTATATCTCCAACCTCACATCCATATGGATTCTTAGGGAAACTCTCAGGGTTGCAAGTATAATTGAAACCCTTGATTGTTGGGATAATTAAATCGCATGCGGCTCGTTGACCAGTTAAGGGTCCACAGGCGAATGTTGGGTCGAAGTGACCGCCAGTGAAGGCCGCAGAACATTGAGCACTGAAGGCCTGTGTGGTGTCATTATGCCTCCAGAAATCGTGAACATGGTAGTGAATAGTATCAAGATCACACACCTCTGGAAGAACTTCCGGGTTCACCCTTTCGGTGTCAATGAATGTAATAACGTTTGCCTTAATTTGACCGCGCGGGCACAAAATGATTTCTGCCTTCACACCATTTGTATTAACAAGAGCTGAATAGCACCTGTACTTGAAATCACCATAATTAGCAGTCGCAGTGGCTGCTAACAAGAAAACAGGAAGTGAACCGACAAACTTCATTTTTTCTGGAAGACTTTAATAGCAAGTAACAATATCTCTGAGAGTTGGTAAAGATGCAGTAAAAAGAAATATACTACTTGAGTTTGAAGAATGAGAAGGCAATGAGGTTTCTTTTATACTTAAGGTACAGGTTAAGTTCATGAAATCTGATCCAGTGATTGGTTTAGATGACCAAAAATTCGTTAAGTAGCCATCAGAAAAACGACAAAATAGTGTAATGTAACTAAAGATAACTAAATAATCTTAGCAACATTTTTACTAGATCCGACTGTTTCTAAAAAAATTTAGAAAAAAATTTCGTTAACCAATTTCATATTTAAAGCCTAATGTCGAAGGAATTGATGAGACTGCCATTCACTTGGATGGCGCTTACCTATACGCATGTATGTATGTGTGTATATACGCATATATAGCACTGGATAACCAAGAACAGGTTGAATAATCAAAAAATGAGCTGTTGCTCCAAAAAAACTCCATTTAAATTGTACACAGGATATAATATATTGACAAGTATGAGCAGTAGATCTAAATATGTATTAATCTTTTAAAAGCTAAAATATACAATAACGCAGAAACAGATGACAAACCCAATCCTAGCAACAATATATTTTTGAAAGGGTGCGCTCTTTATTAATATTGCAAGGTTATTAGAAAAGGAAAATAGAAAAAAAAAATGCGCGCGGTATTAATGTCTAGTTATATACTATGAGTCATTGCTGGTAATTTAGAAGACGTTGATTATCAGTGAGCACCTTATTCACGGTACATTCCAGTGATAGATATTGGACACCAGATTTAAATTTTTAATCTTTAAATACATCTAGTATAAAGATATAATGACGTAATAAGATATAACTAACCCAACTCCCCCAATAATAATAACTAAAAATCAAACTATACAGATGGTATATAAAATGCAACTATTTTAAGCCAACCAATGAGACGGGACTGGCAAGATACCATAGGTTTTTACTCATACCAATCAAGGCATCAGAGAGAATGTGAATACGTAAGATTAAAGGGTAACATCCATAACCGGAAGTCAAAGATAGGCTGTGGACAGCCTGCATCAATGTGGTTGGTTATTTGAAAGTTGATTACTATTCAATCAATGGGATGGGTAAGAGGATTGGAGAGTAAGGAAAGATTACTTGACTAGCAGTTACATAGACAGATATATATAGGTATATGACCTATGTCAAGGTATTGTATTGTATGTATTGCATTATATTATTGTACTAAATATAAACTTAAGCTTAAACCAAACTCTATTAGGTAGGAGTTTTATTAGTTTATTATAGTATTGATCAATTAATTTAGGTAGTTTCATATTGGCTCAGGAGAGAGAAAAGAAAGTGGTATCGGGTGGACACTATTTCATCATACTGCATTATCACAGCAGGTATATATATATATATGTAAATTATGCCACTTTAGTCGGCTAGATTTGTATGTGCAGCAATTAATAAGTACTCCAATTTGGGTGTTGATTAGGCTCGGATGTAAAAAGAAGTCATGTTACCAGAATGGATGGCAACTCTTCAACCATTGATTTTATGAACTATCCAAGAGGCCTATCATAATGTGGTCGACATGAGAACAAAGCTAAAATAAATGAAGCAGCTCAATAAAATAATCATGTTTGCTGATAAGAAATAAGATAGTTGAAAGGTGAGTAAAAACAAATTCGGGAGAGCAGAAAGTAGAGTTTGTATAAATAAATGACCCCAATTACTGAAATAATAAATACTTCCCAAAAAATACCTAAATACCTAGCCAGTTATGGGTTATTTTCTCCAATTTTCTAAAATGAAATTCCACTATTTAGCTATAAAGGTTCTCCTCTACTCCTACACCCTCTTCAGTATAATTGGTGATACCCAATCGTAACATTATGTCTAACATAGTTAACCAATAGAAATTCTAATTTAATTGATAGTAAATGCCTTTCATTATACAGAATATAAATTTACTTTAAATTGCCATATTCGATTACCACGTAGTACACTTGGGTGAGGCTTAAAAGCAGTTAATTTAGAAATTAGCCATGAATTCTGTGATCTCAATGGCAAAATATATTTTAACACCAAATAACAAATACCTTCTGCCATTAAAAAAACGATTATTGGATTTATGTGGTTATAACCCGGGAAAGAACCACAGACCAATCGGTGTACTAATTTAATTATACCGAGACAACTTTTAGGAAAAAATGGTTGCCTGTTTTAAGGTTTAGACACGCGGTTATAATTTAATTATAGTTTTTGATAATATTACTGTATATAATATTAGAATATACAATTGTTAGTTCAATAGATTAACCAGCACTATAATTATCATTCCTTTTACGGTGCGCTCACTTAAATTGTACTGCATTTTTTACGTGCGAAAATGTATATATATATATATATATATTAAAATAAAAACACCCAATATATATATATATATTAAGGATATTATATTTTTAATTTTTGTTTGAATAAAAATCTGTTACTGGTGAAGCAAAAATCAATTACAGCTTTCAAACCGTTAATTGAGTTCCATGTGATTTGACTAGGACTATGATCAATTCTCATGTTCTTCTCACTAACTTAGCCATTCAAGCTAGTTTAAGCCAGAGTGTATGAGAATGCCGTCACGTTGAACACATGCAGTTAGTTTAAAGAATATATATACAATTGAACAATCCAATAACTAAAATTATCTTGTCAAAATTATATTACAATTCTATCCCCAAAATGTCAATCCATTCTTAACGCACATTTAAGGCAAACTTTAACAAATCAAAAACAAATTACGTGGGGCCAACTACAAATATTCTTATTGGTCAATAAAATTCATGAATGATCAGACACTCACTAACAGATAACTAAACAATCGTAACAACATTTGCCGTGAATCGAGTACGTGCTCAATGATAATCAACGTCAATCAAAATACCAATGCATGGCTCATACAACTAGGCATTAATACCACGTAGATGGTTTTTCCACATTTTCCTTATTTAATAACCTTGCAATATTGATAAACAGCACACAGCCTTTTTAAAATATATTGTTGCTAGGATTGGGTTAGTTTTCTGTTATTACGTTATTGTATACTTCATCTACTGAAATATTAAAACATACATGAATCTATCGTAGTCTACTTTGCCCATGTCAGCAATATCTCCGGCAGAAGAGGATATATGTGCGTAGATTCATCTGAACTACTGCTTGACGACGATTGGAGTGGCTGATATATTGGATCGACGACAGATATAAACGTTTTGGTAAGAGTAGCTTCTGTAGGCGGAGTGTTCTCTGAAGACAAGGGAAGATTCATCACTTTTCACTTCTTTTCTGTACGAATTCTTCTTGAAATAGTCCTTGAAATCAAAGGAAGTGGCCTCTTAAAAACAAAATTCTTAAGCGCACTTTCTAGTTGAATTTAGCTATTTAAGGAACAAAATAAAAGAGTAATATTTTGTCTGGTAAAACGTACATCTATTGATAATAATTTCCGATCCCATTGTGAAACAGTTTCAGGCCTAAAGCATAATGTCGTAGGAATTGCGCTTACCTATAAGTATGTATGTATGCATGTATGTATTTACACATATATAGCAGTGGATAGCCAGTAACAGGTTGTGTAATCAAGAAATAAGCTGACGTTGGAAATGATTCTAACCATAATCGTACGTAGCATATAATATATAGATGGTGCCGCAAGTATAAGCAGCGGATCCTGTCGGATGTTTTCAACTAGGGCATTTTTAAAACGTTTATTTCTTTATGTTTAATTTAATTATCGTGTTATTTACCTCTAGTTTGATCTACTACATATTGACCTTGATTAATTGGGATCGCAATTACTAAAGTCACAGCAATATACCTTTATATTTTTTTTATAGGTAATCTTAGGTATTTTTTAGTAATCTGATCAAGTATTAAGGTAAGGTGTAAACTGATAGTCGTAGAAACGATATAAATATGATTTGTACTATTTATATTGAACGGGTTTCTGTAAGGTGAAGAAATTAGGTAAGGCCGTCGCTTGTGTCACAAAATTGTTTCGTATAGTTTTTTTCAGAAACAATCGTATATAGGGCACTTTCCAGTAATGGGTGTTGGACACCAGATCAAAATATTTAATCTTCAAATGGATCTAACATAAAAATATCATGACATAATAACGTGTAACTAACCCAATCCCACAAAAAATAACTAAAACCACTAACTATAGTCGTACGCAAAATAAAATATATTCACGGTGCCGCAAATATGAGAAGCAGATCTAAGTTTTTTTCAATCTTTCAGTAGATAAAATATAAAATAACGTAATGACAGAAAACTAACCCAATCCTAGCAACAAGATATTTTTAAAGGGGTGTGTGCTGTTATCAATCTTGCAAGATTATTAAATAAGGAAAATAAGGAAAAACAATGTGCGTTGTATTAATGTCTAGTCATCATTGAGCACGTACTCGATTCACAGCACTTTCCAGTGAAGGTATTGGACACCAGATCTAAATATATTTTGGCCTTTCAATAGATCTAAATCTACAATGACGTAACAACAGGCTAACCGAATCTTAACACCAATAACTGAAAACCAACCTCTAAAAGGGGTTTGCTAACTTAAAATTAACAAACAGAATAACTTTATTGAACTTACAATGACTTCTTATTTCATTGCTGCTGCTTTAGCTGCTGTTGTTACTCTATTCTCCGCCAAGCAAATACAAGATGATGAGGTAGATTTTTCCAAAGGATTTCCGTAAGACACCTCTCCCCCTATTTACAGCTCATGCCCAACCTAAATTGGGCAGATATTGAAGAATACCACACTTATCCCTTCTAGTATAACGTTGAATTGTACTGGAATTGTGGTAAAACATTTGTTTTGGAAATATGCCCTGTGGGTACAGTGTTCAACCAAGAATATCACTACTGCGATCGGGAAAAGGACACGTCTAAGAACTTCGTATACACCTGTTTTTGGTCCACATGGTGCGGTTATAGACTTTTCCCCGATCCTAATTTCGAATATCAATACCATAAATGCTATTTTAATAACAGATACCCAAGTGAAAGGATGGCATGTCCTTACGGTCATATATTTGATCAGTATACATCAAAGTGTGAATGTACACAGTACACTGTGGAAAGGAAGTAATGTTTCACACTGATACCTTCAGTCTAGGTTAACTGGCTAAATCAAAGTGATATGACCACGCGAATTGTTAGGGAAGACCGTCCACAGCTCATGTTGACCTCGTTGATGAAGAAGGCCACCTTTTGAGTTGACATAAGAATTTAACAAAAAGCGTTGTAATGGTGATGACGTCTTGAGCAAGAAATTTCACTGTTGTGTAAGAAGTGAATACATTAGGCAGACCAAAGCTTTATCTGGACGGTCGGTTTGATTTGAAATTTGTCATATAAATAAGCATATAAAAGTATATATGTGTGTTCCTATTATTGTTGGGCATAATTGCTGGGTAATATATTTGAGTTTAAGTTGAAGTATATAGATTGCAGGGTTTAGAATCTACTTGTAACACTATTGGTTAAGGTTATATAAAATTGCCAAATAAAGTAATACCATATGTTCAAATCTAGTTGTAGTTGTTATCCTTAAATAAATACTATCGTGCGTACATATTTGTAATGAAATGATCCTGTGGACCAACCTAAGGAAATGCTTCAAATTGCAAAAGGTTTGTGATCTTGTCTATAGTGCACTGTGGGTTATAGCGGCAATGATTATTCTATTTAATATATATATACACATATTATTTTATTCCAAAAGCACTATGTCATGTTACCGCATATAGCATGTATTTTTAACATTCGAGGAAAACTATAGTTGAAACAAAAAGGCTAAATATGAGTAGGTTTTGATCCAACAATTGATCTCTCTATCTCCAGAGTATTTTCTCTATAAAAAAAATCCGAGTATCCTTTATGTTAGAAAATCTTTCGTATATTGCATTTAAAATCCTAGGCCTGAAAAGCTGCCTGAACGATCAAATATCAAGTTGACTTATCATTGAGCCCAATCGATTCACACATTGAGTTTTAACGAGTATTGTAAATATAATTCCGTTCTCCTATTAGATAATGGTTTATTTCACTGTTTTTAACGTCTGGCATTAAAAACAACCCAATAAACTATCCGATCTTTATGAGCCACCCTGGAATCCGATTGACTGAAACTGTTGTGACGATCGCGCGTACAATATAAATAAAAAGTCGAGTTGTAGAACCCATTTCAATTTATGGTCCCTATTAATTACTATAATTATAAGGATTATTATTGTTATTTTTTTTTACTGATAGTTCTCACAAAAGTGTACAATATTCAATATGACTAACAATTCTATTTTGGCTATGGAGCACCCCCTCATAAAGGTGTGTGTACGACATCTCTATCTTTACCTTCACACATTGTATAATACCTTTCCAATTACCAGTTCTATTTTGTTTTCTGATTCCCCTTCATACGGATACATACATTCCATTAGTATATTACTGATAATTACATATTTAAAACTCGTTGTGACACTGACATCTTACACCATTATGAAAGTGGTTAATCGTATTTTTGAGGTTCAAACCACTGCATAACTCATACTATTAAAAGGGTGTGAATAAATAGTTCATATTATTTGCTTGGCTTTCAACTTATTATTTATTGTTCCAACAGGTGCCGATTGAATCATTAAATAAAGCCTTCCGTGTGACACAGAGAAATCTAGAAAAAGAAAGCACGATTATTCTCTCTCAGCTGGATGATTTAACACAAAAAGCCAGTAAGGAGTGCAATATTCCGTCCACATTATTCTAACAACCGTAGATAAACACAGAAGTAATTTTGATAGTTGTAATGATATCATAGGTCATAATGAAGAAAAACTTGTGACTGGTAAAAAAAGGGTAGTAAAATTTGCAATTAAATAAGTAAGCGTGATAATGTGGAATAGTGGCAGGGATACTATAGTTTGTTGTCGTGGTAATTGGTTGAGGCTTCCCACAGCAGTCATGCATATTTAACTGATTACTCTAGGATATATGGTATTTGATTTATTTTATCATGCTAAAAATGCAGAATACATTTAATAATGGTAGCATATTGATAATCTGAATGACCTACAATATTTACTTATAACCAATTGTAACGGTTAGGACATCATTACACCACATCCATAAAATAATGGTTATTATTACCCAGTTAATTATAATAATAAGAAGATTAAGCATTTTAAAGTTTTTGAAAAACCCAGCTTTGGTTTACAAAAGCTCATGTCTTATTAGGGTCTGACCTCTTTATATTTATTGAGAATCGCAAAGATATAATTCTATTTTGCAATATATATATATATCTTGTTTCACAATGAAACGCTTTTAATTATGGATCCAATTGGGTTTTACTCTGTAAAATATTACAACATGGGGCTTTAATAATTTATTATATTGTCAAATTTACCATCAATTGAAATAAAACTATATTTTGATGTTATGTCAAATTATAGATAAACCGGAAGCAAACAGCGAAGAAGCTACAGAAAGGGCACTAGAACACATAGTAGAACGTCTTAGGGTGCTAAAAAGAAAGGTGTGTTTATGCTCGATGTGTTATGTTTGTAATTGCCTATATGTTTTAATTGCCCATTTTAACCTATCCTCCTATCTTCTATATTTACAAGAAATAAATTACAATACATTCATGGATAGGGTTAATATCATATGTAGATAGATGTATATGTCGACCATATATAGCTACATTTGTAATCCCGCCTGACATAAACAACACATTCATCCACGTATGCATATATATTATTTATGTTTTTGTTATGAATTTAAATACATTTGTACATATCTTATCTTAGGACTATATATATTAGTTTGAAGGTATAGTCGTTTATAGATTCACATATATACTATATATTGAATACCTGGCTAGCTATTGTTTTATATTTATTTGCATTAGACATCTTCCTATCAAGTAAGGTAACAGTATCCTCATCTCTAAACGTTTCTGTCTTTATGACAAATATGGTTACATATGCAAAATAGGTAAAGTAATTATATTTATACTTATATACTTATCCAATTTATCAATGCTGGTTTCTGAAGTATTCTACATTTAAAAAGTTAGATTTGGAATTCATAGGAAGGTTCTGTCTGTGACAAATTAGAGAATCCTGATTCGCTAGTTATAGTGAATAAATGATACACAGTTTTTATCCTACATTCCCTACTTGCGATTATTGGCTGCTGCCCTGAACAAGAATGAGATAACTATTACACATGCTGAAATTGACACTTTAAACATTCTAAATATATTGCATACATATATAATATATGGTATATAATATATGTGACATAATTTCTGACATAATTCCCTATCCAGGTTGAAGATAATTTGGACGAGGAAGAAAACCAAATAGTTCATTGTAAATTACGCCTAGATAATATTAATGTGGTAAGGGGTATTACCATGGAAAATATTATGGGTGTAATGCTTGATTGTTACATTAACATGCCCATACATCATATGTTTATCAGTGAAAATGCCCTGATAGTTTGTGTGTGCTTAAGTATAAGCGATGTATATATGCTCACATACACAAACCCCATGCATATACGCAATTTTAAAAGGAAAGATATTCTGTGCCTCGTCTAAATGTATAGTATTGATAA
>NAOQ01000087.1:3013-13404 GCA_002751075.1 Ichthyophonus hoferi | reverse complement strand
GGAAATCAATAATGAAGAACACGCTCACCCAAACGCGGTAACTCTTGCAAAAATAGCGCAGGTGCTCGTAGCACACATGAATATTTGTACATAATTATGTATACGTCATTGTCATTTTCTTATTGTAAATCCCTGTCTGCCGTTGGCACTCGTATACGATAATAAATTTTTAGATCTTTCGCTCGTTCAGAAGTCAGAGAGCTGCCTACTAACATTAAATATTAATAATAGTTATTATTTACATTGGAACATAGCATCCTTTACTGAGCGATCACATTATGCAACTTCCATATAAGCAACTAAGTTAATAAAAGACTTGATTGCCTCTGAAGTGGGACCGAGGTGCAATTACTGCAGCTCGTTATCTAGAGTTGGTATACGTGCTTTCTATAGAACCTCTAACATGACAGCTGAGCCTTAACGACGCTTGCCCACCAAAAGTAACTACTATATGATATTGAATTGAAGTAGACAGTTGTAGGTTTGGAGGTATATGCAATTATGTTAGGAAAATATGCCGTGTTTTACTCAAAATTATATATATATATATATATGATAATGTCAATATGAATTGACAGGGCCTCATTTACACGGCTATTTAAAAACGTGCTCTACCTCTCGAGAAAAAGCTGTTTTTAAAAAAATATATGTTATATGTAAAACAAAATAAAATTATGTCTAAAGTTCTTATCAACTCATAAAAAATGAGTCAAGTAATAAAAAATAAAAATAAAACATTTAAGTTGTGAGTCTAATTAAGAGCTTTCCAGTAATTTAATAGAAACGGATGACCTATTTTGATTTACATAAACCATTATGAAGATAATAATTGATATGCCTCTTAACAAACCTCTGACAGGATTACTAATATTAGACCTAACGATTTCAGCCTGTGTAATAATTATCACTCTCATGTTCACGGCGGTAGTCAACTACTACAAGCCGTAAATTGTAATATAAAAACTTTATAGCATTTGTTCAGTATTACTACAGAACTTAGTGTACCCAATCTGCTTGACAGAAACCTTTTATAATTATTAAATACAAAAATTTACATTTAAACTACGTCGAAACACATCACTAATTAATTAGATACCTATATCTATCGTTAATTTGCCTAAGTTGTATATGTATCTATATTTGACAAACCTGTCAAGCAGTGAGACACTCCAAGGAGGTTTACAATCAGTGTCAAATACAGCTACATACAAGAAGGATGAAAGACTGTTATAGTATAAATGGATTAATTGCTTATGGATAGGTTCCTAATAAGATTTGTTTAACTAATTGATTGATAACACGATTATCCAGTCAAATTGCTATAGTATGCTATTTTTAGAGACCATAAACGATCTCTGTAACAAGATCTTGTGCTTGTTTTAAAATTGTATTACATTTATTTAATTCTCTGCCTGCAATTTCGGCTGCCATCAAAACAATGAGTGAATCAATTGTCAATTTCAGCATAAGTGGTAGTTTATTTATTTGTATTGTACATATAGCCCTAGTTCACTACCATATCGACATGTGCCGATATTTACAGTAACATGGTTGGCTCAATGATCAAGAAGGTGTAGGATTCCGGACACAACCTGAGGATTCACATAATATTGTTGATAAGTATGAGTACTACTTATTACAGCCTGTCATTTTCTACCCATCTATTCATTACAATAATACTACTATGATATAATTATATATATATATATATTGTTATAACGTTATTTGTGCTACATTCATCGTAACAGCAAAATACGATTTCAGTGCCCGTATTATTACTGGGCATCAATAAATGGTTAAATTGTCTTTATCAGATAATCTGTAAGTTTGTGTAACTGTGGTAATAGAATATTCCATATTATTATAACAATTTCAATTTTGGCTATCAATAAGTATTTGTATGAAGAAAGTATATATGACAATAGCATATCGTTACTATCAGATATAGCTACATATACAACATAGTCAAAGTAACTATTTTTAGATTTCTTCAATTATTTAATGTTGAGTTCTGAGATATTTCATAACATTAGCAAAATTTTATATTTAAAAAGTGTAAGGACCTGTCTGACACAAATTGAGGGATTTTGAATGTGTAGCGATACTAAATAAAGGATATACAGGTTGTATTCCTAAGTTATTTGCTTACAATAATTGGTTGCCATCATGAATGTAAGATAATTAGTAAAAAAGGTTGAAATCGACAGGCATATACCTACGCAAGTACATAATATGAGTATATGAAAATATTCAATATTATAAATGTACCGTATGTTATGTGGGGTGAAACAGAGACCGGCAGGAATTGGTAATAATATGCATATATTGAAGCAAACAGTAGCTATATTCTTTAAAATTATTAAACATATAACCCATGAATCACTCAAGCAAACCTTATTCTCAAGAATAGAACCCGAGGGGATGTCTATTCTTCCACTTTGGTTTGCTACAATAATTACTGTACCACGTAGAACTATATCAGATCCAAATGTAACATCACCAATTACTGTTAGGTGATTGAGTTCTAGAATGTTAGGGATTTTTGCAAACCGATCGGTAAATTTCTGAACTTCTTTGAAATACTCATTATCTAATTTAACTAAGGGCACAGAAACAAATGGCCTGGCAGGGTTAACAACTAATGCACCTGTGTAGCAACACAATTCGGTTAATGTAGGGCATTTAAATTTCATTCTTAAAGTTGAAAACATGTTTAAATATGTCTATAAATTGCTTTATGTTAGTAGGCAGTATGCATAACAGTGCATACAAATTTAGCTTTGTCATATCAATGATTTATATCAGAACGTTGCTTTTTTCTAATTTGGTTATTGTTGATCAGCCTGTGTAGGAATTATCTCACTTGCATTTAGGGTGACAGCCAACAATTGCAAGCAGAACGTCTAGGATAACAACTGTATAGCCTTCATTCAGTATAATTACAGAATTCAAAGCCCTCGACTGTCGCAAACAGAGCCTTTTTATACTTTATAACTATTGCATTTTTTATATATAAGATTCTTTAAAACCCAGCATTAATTAACGAGAATATTGTTACTATAGTTACATTGACTATATTGTAAATGCAGTTATATTTGACAGTTAATACATTTAGGAACAAACAAGAAATATACCGTGCTGCATATGATACAGATTTGACTTTGCAATAAATAGGTCGGAGGTGTTCTTGACAGGAAGGAATCGAGTTCTAGGAACATTAAGCCCACAGGCCTTCTGCGTATCAATGTAACTTTATCAGTCTGTGTGTAGGAAAATAAATTCACATAGGACTATCAAATACAATTGTTTATGCAACCTAAGTAAAATAACTATAGTTATATTTATCTAATTAAGTGGTACTGGGTTCTATACTGTTCTATATATAGAGTGTGTTTTTTAAAACTTATAAAAACTCTGTCTGTGACCAATTGGGAACTTTTGATTCTATAGTGATACTGAATAAAGACTATACAGTTTTTTCCAAAAATTTCTGTTTGCAATAATTGGCTGCCATCATGAACATGGGTAAGATAATTACTACATAAGCTCAAATCGGCAGTAATAACTGCGCCACTATAAAATAATAATCACAGCATAACGTTAATAATTGGTGCACAGGCTGAAATCAACAGAAATAACCTTAAAGCATTTGATAGCATCGCCACACGCTGTTTCTAGTTGAATAATGTTTGCTCCGTTGACCGACCTTTCATTAAATAAAACTTCCATATTCAAGCGGCCATTCCAAAGTAAAGAATCTATGGCTTTCAGTTTTATCCACAAGTTGTTGGTGTTAAAGAAACGAAATCTGATTGCGTTGAATTCGTCGATCTAAAGAAAAAGAGATATGCATATAATTGATGAATATAAAATTAAAGAGCCCTGATTTGTTTGTTGTACTTTGTACAATGTTGTAATGTTCTACCAACAAACAATGCTGGTAACTAGTATATATATGTATATATCTGAATGTGTCTGGTATTAATGAAAAAGGGCTTGTGTTTAACTCTATACAATTCCATTTATTTATTTTACAATATTTGACACATGTATAACTACATATAAATGTATATGTCTAATAGGGCTACATATACAACATAGGCAAAGTAATTATAGTTATAATGATCTAATTAATTAATGATGAGCTCTGAATTATTTTATATGTAAAACGCTATATTTAGAAAATATAAAAAGGTTTTGTTTGAAACAAATTGGAGACTTGTGATTCTGTAGTTACACTAAATAAAAGATATACAAATTTATTCTAAACACTCTGCTTGTAATAATCGGCTACCCCTTTAAACATGAATGAGTTAGTGATTATACAGACTGATATTAACAAGGCAAGCTACACCACAATGAAATAACTATAGCACAAACAGATAACAAATACAATATAAGATGGATAATTATTATACAGGCTAACATCTACAGTATATATACAACGATCAAACAAATACGTACATAGTGGTTGGGGATCTGGACCATTTCAAGAAGCCTATATCTACCCTTATAGTCAATAAGAGTTCCACCGTGAATATCTGCTGGTGTTTTATCTGTAACCTCCATAATAAACTCCGTTTTGTTCTGTGGTATTAACGCATACCCGTTTATGTGTTAACTAAAATGTATAGGAAAATAATAGATGTGATATAGTAGATATATTGCCCAATACAAGGTAAGATACATATATGATATTTGCTGATGTACTTGTAATAGAATAAGTAAATATTCAATGTTTGTTGATTAGTCTATATATAGAATGCTATTAATAATGCCTCTAAATATATATAACTTATTCAAAGGTAATCCTAAATAAACAAATAAACAGAGTCTCTTTAATTGTAATAATTTACTTTTAATTAAATAATACTATCCAAAATACATATGAAATATATTACTTATACCACAGGTTATAATTGAAAAGCATATCAGTGCATGTTAATGCAGTGGCACATTTTTTAACTAATATTTCACTATCAGGGACACCTTTCTCTTGTTTCTGTCAAATATAACTACATATACAACATTGCCTAAGTAATTATAGATATAATTATCCAATTAATTCTGGATTCTGAATTATTTTATACATAAAAGGTTATATTTAAAAAGTATAAAAAAATTATGTCTGATAAAGAATGAGGATTTTTAATTGTACAGTGATACTAAATGAAGGCTATGCAGTTTCTATCCTAAATTCTCTGCTTGCAATAGTGTTATGCTACCCTGAACACGGGTGAGATAATTACTACATAGGCTGAGATCAACCGCAATAAATACATAACAGTGAAATGCCAATTGCAGCACAGGGACATAATAACCACAACATAACATTAATAATTACTACACAAGTTTAAATAAACATTTTTATGTCTGCAAAAATAAAAAGATATGATATAGTGGTTGAAGTGATATCATATTTCTAAATATTTGATTTGGGGGTAAGAATGTATGCATATCTACATGTATAGTATTATTTTATCAAGTAACAAAAAAAAATAACGCTTTGATATAATAAATATAATAGCAACCTAGACACAATTTTATTGCAAACCATACGTTACTGATAAAATTTAGAATGTTGAGATCCACTGTAGCCCCCAGATTATCAATGTTAGATAAGAAAACAATTTCTTTTCCTTTTTTTAGAAGACGTGCCAAAATACCCGAACGAGAGAGGGCTTCATATACATCACCATGACCGGGAGGATACCTGATTGTAATGTAAGTGGTTAGTGTCGACTGTAGCTGTCTAGTAGTTATTAAAATTATGTCGTGATTATTTTCTCCTTGTGGTGTAACGAGTATGTATAATATGTGGAATATGTGTTGAGTTTAGCCTTGATAGTAATTATCTCACCTATGTTCAGAGTGGCAGTTAATTATTGCAAACAGTGAAATTAGGGTGAAAACTGTAGTACTTTTATTCAATATTCTTAAAAAATCAAGAGTTTCCAATACGTCTCAGAGAAAAATGTTTTTATACTTTCTAAACATAACACCTTTTATATATGGAATAAATACTTCAGAACCCAGCAATAATTAATTAAATAATTATTAATTATAACTACAGTTATATTACATATGTTGTATATGGAGCTATACTGGACAATCATAGTTGCGATTGGGCTGACATCACTCCCATATTACACAGTGTACCATTTATATGAAAGTATACATATTTACTTATGTTTAAAAAAATTATAATGGATGATAAAGAGGAATGTATACCCAATTTAGATATTTATTTATATAGCTATAATCATTTATTATTATAAGCCATTACTATTTTATATGTCGTTCTAAAATATAAATATAGGATACAGGTACCCACCTTGTCTCTAGCCTTCTAGTTATATATAACAGTAAAGTTTCAGAATAATTAAAATTTGTTATTTATTTGTACTTTATGTTATACTACATAATTAATTGTGATAGAAAAGAACAAGAAATTATAATTGTGTTTCTTTTATTGACAAACCTATACTATAAATTAGATAGGATAGGTTATTATATAAAACATATAGGGTATATGCTGTTAAAATTAAATAATTTTTTGATTCTAACTAACAGTATTAAAATGTTTTTTTAGTTATAGTAGTATTAATGTAGGTTTCGGTATTAAGTTTCAATTCTAAAATTTCTTCTATTTATGTTTGTTTTTCATACTAAACCTTCAAATAAAGGTTATTATATAAAACATATAGGGTATATGCTGTTAAAATTAAATAATTTTTTGATTCTAACTAACAGTATTAAATTTTTTTTTAGTTATAGTAGTATTAATGTAGGTTTCGGTATTAAGTTTCAATTCTAAAATTTCTTCTATTTATATTTGTTTTTTATACTAAACCTTCAAATAAAGATTCTTGCAGGTTATGGCAGTAATGATTATGCCCTATTATATATATATTTAAATATATTTTTAGTGGTACTATATATAAACAAGACTGTGCATAGAGAGATATATAAAAACAATTGAAATTGAGGAAGTTTTGCGTTTTCACTACCAGTATTGAAATATTTAAAATATTATTATCTGATTCTAGTAAAACTACAAATGTCTGTATTATATTCTATATCTATATTTTTTTCTATCAATTAAGTTTTACTTGCTTGACCTTCAGGGAAAGACCTGTTATAATTTCCAAATAAAAATATCAGAAATAAGATTTCATTTCTTTCCAAAATTTTGCTTAACTGTAATGCATTCTTTATCACGATAAGTTATTACACAGTTATGTGTTAAGAGGAATAATAAAACGTCCGTGGATTCTTGACCTCTTACGTGTTTCTGTGTGTTGTTTTGTGTTTTTCATAGTACATTATATTATTTTCAACATATCCAATGAAACCAATTAAACGCAAACACAACACGCTCTACCTATCTTAACTTATTGACAGAAATCTCAACTTACCAGTATTTATTGTCGCTTTCCCATTTGACAGGACAAGGTAGGAAAGACTCTTTATACAAGTATGGAAAGCGACTTTGATTAAAGATGATAATAGTAATAGGAGAGGACTCATACTTCTTAAGTATTTCTTCGGTTTTTTCGTGAGTATTGAACGAATTCATTAGAATCAAAGGTACGTCACAGTCATATGTTTTATTGAGCCACTTTGTGTATGTATATGTATATGTATATGAATATGTATATTTAATGGGAGAGGAAAACGTTAGATATGTTACGTAGGAAATTATTTAGTTGAAGTGTTATGGGTTTTTATATATATACATATATATATAAATCTTGTATGTCCAGTTTATTTTTGTATTATTGTAGGTTATATGCGTGGAACAAGAAAAATATTACAAATAGGTTCATAATATATACATATATTGTCATAGTATAAAAAAATAAGTTATATATGTATGTATGTTTTAATCAAAACTTTATTGGAATAACTGCATATTTATATCAAGTAGCAAACTTGTATTGGAAAATTACATAAAAAGAAACAACACCAAATATAATTTTCAATTTAAAAGTAAAATTAAAATTTATCTTGGAATTAAAATAGTTAACTCATACAAGTCAGTGTCAAATATAGCTATACACACAACATGTGTGGATCATGTTATACCATATATCAATTAATTACTTAAGTATACTATGCTTAGTTTGAAATTTTAAACGGTCTCTATCTGTGATAGAACCCTCCTGTGATGTTTTTGAATTAATAGTGCATAAAGTTCTTTTTGCCTATATAGAATTCTTCGTTTACAAGTGCTGCTGCCATTTAGAATGGGTGAGATATTAATTATAATACGGTAAAATAGTAATTACCAAACATCGAAATAATAACTGAAATACAATAAAAAGCAATTTCAACGCCAGCATTAAACACTAAGAACGATGATAACAAACATTGTATGATATATTCCTTGACAAATTAGAAGGGTGTGTTTTGAAAACAATATATAGAAGCAAGGATATATCACATAACCAATTAATACCAACACAATAGATTAATATTAAAACACAATGCAACACAATACAACACAATACAACACAATACAACATACCATAATTTGTTCTACAGTAAGATCGAGAAGGGTCATATCATCTCGTACTTCCATAATAGATTTTGGATCAGAAAATCCCATTGAAGTCCCAAGCCCGCCATTTAATTTAAGTACAACTAACCTGTCAAGCATGTTTCTAATCTGATCTGAAGCGCCAGCCTTGAGGGTTGCATAGTGGCTTATCTGAGGGTATTATGTAAGTTTTAAATGAAAAATTAGAATAATAAAGATGGTCAGATTGTTCAATGAGAGAAAGGAAAAGAAAGAAAAATATATAAATATAAATAAGGACCATATATATATATGTATATGTACATGTATTTATACAGATTGTCTGCAAAGAATAATAAAGAAATAGTTAAGCAATGAATGAAGTTAAAGAAACGAACATAAATGCGGGTCATCATCATCATCCATCATCATCATCATCAATGAACTGCTTCAGTTTTCATTCAAAACAAAATAAAATAACCAAATATACAACATAAATAAAAAACAGAACAACCAGCTTTAAACAGTGGCTAAAACAATATTATGAAAAACTACAATTTAAGAATGACTATTTGTACGGCATATTAATATCTTTCCTCTATTGCTCACATGGTTGTAGCATTCGAATTATCAGTAATGCTAATAATCAGACTGTAGATAGAAACGCAATTGATAGAAAACCAATATTACCACTTTACTCGAGAGCTGTACAACTATAGTTGTAGAATGAGTCCGGATTTTGCTGAATGCCTTAGCACTTAAACATCTTTTTCGAACAGGGAATTAACTAACATTGAATATTATTATGATAAAACGGAACTGATGATAAACAGAAGATGGTTGAACAAGGTTTCATATATTTTAAAACTTCAGAAGTTTTGGTAATTTATGTATATTGTAAAAAAAATATTAGATCATACCATACTACTCACCATACATTCACGGGGTGGTTTTATATGTTCCCATATTATCTTTTCCTCATACTTTGAGAGAAAACGATCAAGCAGATTAGAGAAAGTATATAGCTGCTCCGCGGCCGCCTATATAGAACATTTGATAACATCAAAATTTACCTTTTAACCTCTGGCATTAATGTCATAAAAGCGAGGTGCAATTCTAATGATGCTATTGTGTTTATTGTGATATATTAAATGCGTGTCAACAATAGATTTATCCTCAACGGTTGATAGTTTCAATAACTAAAAAAATAATTACATATAGTTAACTTAAAAAACAAGGTTTTCAAACTTTATGCATTTTTTTTATGAAAGGATAATCATGTCCTTGAAATCAACATTAGAAACCAAACAAAGTGAAATTTATGATGAATATTTACTCTAGGATCATCCGAGTCATTAATTAGTTTCATTAAAGCCCTCGTCGCAGTCTTCGCAGTGGTCCCATTTTGTAGTTCTTTAAAAAAAACCAAAGAGTTCTTGCGCCTCATTTTAATATTAAGGTGGGTATTTATATTGTAATATTAACAGGAGAGATTTCAATATACATATATGTGGTCACACCAATTTGTTTATACTACAGTCTATTTCTGTTGACCAGATTAATCCATGCTTTGCAAATGTCGCTTCACGCTTCATGATCAACATGTAAAATATCTTAAAATATAACTGCTAATTTGCTATTGGGTTTTAGATTCTGTACGGGGCGAATTTCAGTCCTGGATAAAAAGCTAAGTACAAGTATAATAATTTATTACCTAGTCAAAAAAAAAATGTTAAAATTTAAGTTTTGGTGTGTAATCTTGTTTTAATCAAACTGCTTAGAAAAACTGTAATCAATAAATATGGAACCAACATCATCAGGACTAAATAATAATTTGTATTTACCAAATTAGGGAAAACCTCTTAAATTT
>NAOQ01000086.1:164343-180202 GCA_002751075.1 Ichthyophonus hoferi | reverse complement strand
ATCTATCTACCTATATATCTATCTATTTATTTACCTATCTATCTATCTATCTATCTATCTACCTATATATCTATCTATTTATTTACCTATCTATCTATTTATCTACCTATCTATCTATCTACCTATATATCTACCCATCTACCTATCTATCTATCTATCTATCTGTCTACCCATCTACCTATCTATCTATCTATCTATCTGTCTATCTATCTATCTACCTACCTATCTATCTATCTACCCATTTATCTATTTATCTACCTATCTATCTATCTACCTATCTACCTATATATATCTACCCATCTACCTATCTATCTATCCATCTATCTGTCTACCCATCTACCTATCTATCTATCTGTCTATCTATCTATCTACCTACCTATCTATCTATCTGTCTATCTATCTACCCATCTATCTATTTATCTACCTATCTATCTATCTATCTACCTATCTATCTATTTATCTACCTATATATCTACCTATCTATCTATCTGTCTACCCATCTATCTATCTATCTATCTATCTATCTGTCTACCTATCTATCTATCTACCTATATATCTACCCATCTACCTATCTATCTATCTGTCTACCCATCTATCTATCTATCTATCTATCTATCTGTCTACCTATCTATCTATCTATCTATCTACCTATCTATCTATCTACCCATCTATCTATATATCTACCTATCTATCTATCTACCCATCTATCTATTTATCTACCTATCTATTTATCTACCTATCTATCCATCTATCTATTTGCATATCTATCTATCTATCTATCTACCTATTTGCATATCTAACTATCTATCTATCTACCTATTTGCATATCTATCTATCTATCTACCTATCTACCTACCTACCCATCTATCTATCTTTTCTCTTCATATACTTTTTCCTCCCTCTCTACTGACTTTCTATATATAGTAACCAATAATCCGTTCTTCTCCCATTTTTACAGACCCTCGTCTGCCCGTAAGAAGTCATTGGTTGGAATTAAAAAACCACTAGCGTCTACCAGGAACTCCACTTAATTGGTCAGGATTATCCATCTAATCGGGATATTGTATTTTACATTGGCCTATTTCGAATAATCTTTAACTGGCTACTCATGTATAGCATGATTTATCTTTAAAATTGCTATCTAATTGGACAAAATGAATAATAAATATATAGTTAGTATTATGTTTCTTTTTACTTAATACCCACGGAATATACCCTACCTATTTATATTTTAATGGAGACCGTGATTGAACAGTCAGATACCTTAATATATGTTCAAGTTTAAAGCTACAGGTGTTATTATTTTTGGCATTAATTAAGTAATTATGTGTCAAGTATTACCATAACCCATCAATGTGTATGTAATTAGAGATGTATGATCCTCCCGAGCCTTAAAGAAATGCGGGTCAATGTATTTTAATTAGGAAATTAAATTATATTAACATGGCACTACGCTGTATTATAATGAATATAAGTCTATTCATAACTGATTGCCGATAGGGCAAAGGGTGGAGCCTTTATATCAAAGATTCAAGATAAACTAAACTAAGGCTGTACAGTCTAATAGATAATACACTTTACATCTTAAAAAGGTAGTGTGTTGTTGGAAGCAAAGATTTTTTAATACTACAAAGGACCTGAGTCCAAATTATAGTATAAAGTATGAGATGTGATTGGAACAGAGGTGATTATATCGCCCAATGAATGAATAAACTGGTTCAGAAAGGTGCATAATGGTCATTATACCTGTGACACAATGTTTAAATGGCCAATAGACACGTTGTGTTCATTTTAATGGAGTCAATTGTAATATGAAATCATCAACATCCATGTTGCAAAAATAATGTACTCGTAGACCATCAGACTATCACCCCCCATGCTCTTAAAAGCAAACAGGATATAGGTCAATCTTAAACTCTGCACCCAAGTCAGAGTAGGCCGGGCCGAGTTGTTTTTAATCACCACTCCCCATTGAAACAGTTACAATGTATTCCACAATAACGAGGGATAATAATAACCGCCCTGTATATGCAGGCTATATCCTAAGAGCCATAGCTTGTACCCGGGTTATATTAAGCCTGCAATTGTCTCACAGCACTCGGTCGGCAATAGTAAGAACATCACTAAATATTCCAGCTGCCGTTACAGCAGCCCCAGCCCCAGCCCCCTGGACTATCAGGGGGTTAGGGTAACGTGTAGTGGTGAAGGAGATGATGTTATCACTCCCCTGAAGATTGGCAAAGGGATGACTATAGGGGTAGCTGTAGGGAGGGAGTGGGTTAAGGAAAAGCGAATAGAATATATATAACAGACAAATAAAAGTAATAAGGTGAAAGTAAAATATTTAATAATATAATATGGTTGAATGTATGTACATATATGAAAATTAATATAACATTCTAATCCATGGGATAGTACCTTCGAAGCTCGGCTGCAGATTCACCATGACCATTAACAACACCAACATATCTAAGAACCTGTGCCAATAGCATTGTTAGATTATATGTTAAACTATTATCAATACCAATAAAGGCGCCATTTCAGTAAAAAAAAACCATAAGCAACTAAGATCCTTAAAAGATAAATTTATTGGGTGTCTGATAATGTTTGTTTGTGTATATATTATTGGTCAATAGATACAATATGGATATATGTGTGTACAGGGTGTAGGTGAAGGTAGAGGGTATACAGGGGTCCACACTCTCCTCTCTCTAGATATATATACATATATACACCTTGCCCACAGGCCTACCTCCTTCTTGGCCGCAGCAGCACTATTCATCTTAGCAAAGTAGTCGTCAAACTCAGGTAGTCTGGCCATGAATTCATCCGATGTCTTCACAGACTACATATATATCGAGAGAGAGAGATAGGAAGAGAGAGGAAGGGAGAGAGAGAGGACGGGTAAGAAAAAAGAGGAAGACCAGAGGGACTAGTCAGAGTACCTAAGATGGCTCTTAGAGACCTATGAGGAAAGGTCCTAGTCTAAATCTTCCCTATATGGCTAGTCCCCTAGTATCTAGCCTGTAGGTATAGAGGTATTCCCTAGTATCCAGTATGTAGTTATTGAGATATCTCTGGAGCCAGGCTGCAAGTACAGAGGCATATATATAGGCGCTCTGGGGCTTGTACCTGCAGTTCGGTAGGCACTACGTCCTGAATCTTGAGAGTGTTCAGGGTAAGGTCTAGGCCTGACACACGGCCTAGAATTACCACCTATAAGGTAGGAATATAGATAGGTAGCAGAGAAGGAAAGCAGGGAAGGAGGGAGATAGTTGTATGTGGGCCAACATACGAGTGTATAGATGTTGTTAATGATATAAATATATATATAGAGAGAGAGAGGTATAGAAATGATTGGTGCAATAAAGGGGGGTAGGTCAGACAATGTCAGAGAGCATATGGCACAGCCCTTGCCGTCAAGCTAAGATGTGAAGGCTTTTAAAGACAGCTTCTCATTGATGAATATTTAAAAGTGGTGCACCGATCAAACAATATCTAATGTAACAACATTCCTCCATTTTTAACAATGTGAGATGATGCCTAAATTTTAAATTTTAGTATTTTTTACTATTGGTTCCCCAATAGAAGTAGAAGAGAATATATAGTGACTTTTCATTAATAATTCATAAGGAATAGGTATGTTGGAACAGTCTCGATGTAATGCAATTGACTTACCCATCACAATAATATAAGATATGGTGTAGTTCCTAGACCCCCATTACCAGTAAGTATGTAATACTATGACCATTGCAGCCTATATATACAATAGGAAAGAAAGAGAGGGAGTGAGTCCTCCCTCTCCACGCTATTACCATGTATATACCTATATGTATATATGTAACAGTTAGTTGGTACAAATATGATCATACTGCATATGCAGGTAACGCTACAACAGTAGCCAATACATAGAGAGGTACACTACAGGCTAGTACCTTTCTAGCCACATCCATCCCATTCAAGTCATCCCTGGGGTCAGGCTCAGTGAAGCCCTTCTCCTTGGCTATCTTAACACAGGCCGAGAAGGGCATTTTGGAGGGACCTAGAGGGCTGGAGAAGGTGTTGAACAAGAACGACATAGTGCCTGTATAAGAGGAAAGGGGAGAAGGGTGTAAGAGAGTATAGGGTATAGGGTAGAGGTTATAGGGTAGAGGGTATAAGGTATATAGTAGAGGGTATATGGTATAGAGTATAGGGTTTAGGGTATATGGTATAAAGTATAGGGTATAGGGTATAGGGTATAGAGTAGAAAGTATAGGGTAGAAGGCATAGGGTATATAGAGTATATAGAATATATAGGATAAAGGTAGGTATATGTTTCTGTTTATGTATAAATAAAATAGGTCAATAGGCATTAAGATAGAATAGACTATCCCAGGACAATGTTATTCTTGATTAAAAACTAAATATATTCACCAATAGTTAAAAAGGCACTGTAACCATATGTAACGTCAGAGATAGATCTCATATATATGTAATAACGTAGACTAGTAATCCACTGATTTGGGTCGGACCAGGTATAAACGGGTCATTCAACGATTTGGTATGAATGGTATGAAATTGCATTAACGCTATAGGGTCTACTACTATAACCCTTCTGGGTGACGTCATAACTCAACTAGTTAGTACTATATATCAAAACTATAATAATCAATGCGTTCATGGTGATTGGTGGATCTACCTGAAAAAATGCCTTCAATTCGCACCACCTCATCTCCTGTGCGAACCAATCCTTTTAAAGTACTGATGATAGGCTGTGGGTGGACATATGCATAGGGTATAGTAGGGTAGATATATAGGGCATGATAGTGTAGATGGATGGGGTACAGTAGTATGTTTATGAATGTAAAATATTATTTATGTATATAGGGGTAAAATTATTAGTATTGTGCCGATAGTAATACTTAAGGCTATATGAACTATAAGACATTGATAAATCTTGACGTAAATATGGCTATAAAGGCATATACATGTGCGTAGTTATATTTTGATTAGTATATGTTTGGATTATTATTTTATCTTATGATCTTTTATAGTATATTGTATTATATTACATTGTAGTACATTATATTATATTGAATTAGATTAAATTATATCATCGTATAATACATCCCATTATATATTCCATCATAATCTACCTCACCCTACCTTGCCCTATCCTACTCTGCCCTCTCCTTTCCGTATTCACCCATCCTAGCCCACCTACCAATCCAGCCCCCACCGTGGCCTCGTGGTAGAGAAGGGCCTTCTTAGTGGCAGTGATAGTCAATAACTCCTTGTATAGGGAGAGGTCACCGGAGAAGGCCTGAGGGGCAAGGGGGAGAGGGAAAGGGTTAGATAGAGAGAGAAAGGGTGGGAAGTCATAGAGAGGAGAAGTGGGGTAGACGTAGATAATAGGACACCTATTATGTATTATGCAGTGCCCATGATAGCTGGGGTTGTGGTGGACAACAAAATAATCCAAAAGTCAAAGAAATGATCGTGTAGATGCAGGAAAGTGCTTAAGAAAAAGTAGTTTTGACTAGGAATAGTATTGTAAGTAACACATATAGAGTAGAGAAGGAATCATTGTATTACCTTCTTGTTGGGTGTTACAACATGAAGACCACGTGACAACCAGGCAGAATAATAGGCTGCTACACTCTCACTGGAGGTACAATCTATGATAATAGCGGTGGGTGCCTATTGATGAAAAGGATGGTTAGAAATGTAGAAGAGGCAAAGGGTGACACCAATAGGATGATTCATTTAAAAATAGGGTTAAAGGAAAATAACTGGGATACCAGATCTAATGAAAACAATAGAATCACCAAGAATGGAGTTCCTTAACAGAAGGATAAAGAGATAAGAAAAAAGAGCAATATACGTCATAGGTTGATATTTCACATTATGATGTGACTTGCAATGAAATGATTTGCTTTTCATAATATAAAAATATAATAAGACATTCATATTGGTGTAGGAAATAATATCTCACGCTTTGATCATAAAATAAATGGTTACTTGTGATATTAAATATATATATACTATATGAGAGTATAATCTATCTATTTGCTATGTAAAACATATAGCCTAAGTGGTGTATCGGCATGCACCTAGTGTATGCCGAGTAGTATAGGTGGCAATAACTAAATGTTATATATATACATATCCTTTGTATATTGATGTATATATCTATGCTTCTATCTTGGTATGATGTATAATTTATGCATAATACCTGTAGCCATATTCGGGCATTTAAATATGTTGTTCACCTAATATTGAAATAGCATTGGAAGGAAGTAAGCCATCTATCCAAATATAGAACGTATTACTTATTATTCAATGAAAAAGTGAGTTGACCTGAGGTCCACTAAGTCACGATAAGTAATTTAATGAATCAATGAATGATACTCTATAAACAATTTCTCACAAAAACCAATCATATGAAGCTATAATATAACTCCAGTATCCAAAGAATGGGCAATTACTATCCTCTGGTCACTACCACAGTATGCATAGAGTCATCTTAACTCAGTCGAAGACATGTGAAATGTAACAAGGGTAACTAGGGAGAGAGACTAACCTGGGCTCCCAGGTGGGCAATAAAAGCCTCCATATTAGCCTTTTCACACTGGCCATGTCCCCACATAGAGATCTTACTGGGCCAGGTGTCCTATATATAGAACATGGGTGGAAGTTGATTGGCCTGTTATCATACCTCACATTATCATATATGGTGGCTTAAAATGTGATGTACACATTCAATATCCTTGTATATTATACTTTAATTGTGATGTACAAAATGTATCGATGTACCTGTAAGGAAAGAGGTAGCTATGCAGTCTTCCAATTCGCACAATATTTAAAAGGAAGATGGTAGTGGTCAAATAAATGCTTCAAAATTTAAGCTTAATAGTTGAAAAATAGATAAGCAGTAAGGCATAATACACCAATGGCTCACCGAAAATACTCTACCAATTGGTTCATATAAATACTTTTCACATTGGTCTGACTGGTAACGAAGTACTTGACTCAGTGTCATACAGGTAGGCATAGTAATAGTAGGAATAGGAGGCTATGGTTTGTGTCAAAAACAAAATATATATTGTACTTGTGTGTGTAACTAGTTGTGTGTATACGTATGGCGTAAACACTGGATGCAGTATACCAGGCTGTAGATTGTGTGTAGGTATGTATAGTATATATATATCAAAAGAGTTAAAAACAGTATGGTCCACGATGTATATAGATCATATATCATATTAGAGGGCACCATAACATATTAGAGTATATATTTATTATAGACAAGTGGATTATACCGGTATTTATTTTCTAGTATGAAGGTTTTGTTTTCCTACTTTTGATACCAATAAAGCAGCCCTTGGACATATTCTTGTAATTTCTTCCTTAAAATTCCCCTTTTTATTCTACATATTTTGGTTAGTCCTACCTACCATCTTGCTACCCAACCACACAAACCTTCTCCATTAGCAACATGTTCTTGCTATTGATGACTCCAGCCACACGCACAAGGGCATTGTCTCCGAGCTTGGCATGATGTGCAACCAGCTGTTCTAGGAGCGCCCCCCCAACCAATCCAGGACCAATTAAACCAACAGACACTTGCAAAGCCATGATGAAGTTTTCTGTGGTAAATCAAAGTTCATGAAATTGGTAATAAACTAAAAAAAAAAGGATAACGTATAATATCACGTAAGAAGAGCTAGAGTGAAAGTAATAATAAAAAAAAGATAGAGAAACTATATTTGAGAACGTACATAAAATAATTAAACCCACCCCAATCTAAAATAACTTTTGTGACTGTTGGATTTATGGTTCGTGTTCGCCATAAAATAGAAAATGGTTTGGGTGTACTATAAATAAAATATTATTGGCTTACATAAGAAATAGCCAATAACACGTACGCATGCTCTTTCTGTGTGAAAATTAACAGAACGATGTAAATATTATTGTGAGGTGGCTCTCAAGCAAGTATATACTTCACTATAAGCTATAGATATCTATAATTTATATCATATTATCTATTTAACTGATGAATCACTTTAAAAACAAATATAATATCATATTAGGTATATTTTTTAAAATTTATCGTTTTTATATTATTTTGTGTTTATCTAGGGCCAAGTAACTAGTCTTAACCTGCTATACTAGACATATTTTACCCACTTTTTACTCACCTCTTATTGGCTGATATTTGACTTCAAGACCAAATCTACATTCCTTTAAATGCTGTCCTGAGAGGTCAGGCAATTAATGTAAAATGAACATGTATATGCATGCAAGTTAGCAGATTAAGCATTAATGTATAGTGGCAAAGTATTAAGTAATTGAAGCAGATCACATATCCTAATATAATAACATTAGGTTCGATGGTGAATTTTATGCATTTTTTTTTTTAAAAAAAAATTTGGGCTTTTCGAATTATTATTTTTTTCTTTCATATTTTTTTACATTTTTAAGTGCATTAAACTATGAATTTGTTTAAGTAGGTAAAATACTAACTATTGAAAATTGTTAGGCTTCAAAATGATCGAATCTTTCTGTTTTGGAATTATAATACCACAGTATAATTTACAATATAAAATCAGTGTATGTTATGTTATATACACAACCTAAATCTTATTTTTTTTTTTAAAAAAAAAAGAGCCAACACAATTAAATAGGTATCAATCAATAGAGCTACGGCCCAGTGGTATAATCTATTGGTATACAGTCCATCAAACAACTCTCATAATTATAAAATACAAGATACTTGAAGCAGATTACCTGGAACAAAAGAAGAAAAAAAAAATAGAATAGGAGACTTTAAAAGCAAACAAATGCCATTATGATCTGATGATGCAACAAGATCCCACTGCTATCTATACATAGGATTCTAGCATACAAATTATATTTATGACATAGTCAATACCAATATAAAAGAGATAAAATAATGAAGAAAATTGCAAGCATAAAGAAAGAGCATTAACCTAAAGTTCTGCTTGTACAAAGATATTAAGCTGACCCAATTATAATGCACATATACATCCATATATACAGAATATTATAGTCAATAATAATGATATATAAATATAGTAATAGCGATTAGATATATCCACAGTATTATATCTAATCACACTCACTTTGAAAAGGTGCAATTGTAATTTTTACACTACTGCGAGCTAGTAGGATATAGATAAATAGATCGAACTTCCTCTCACTCATAAGTGAGATTAATGTTGAAAATCATTTCTCTCTTAAAGAAAACATAAATTTAAATTGATAGAAGTACTTTATATAGGTTGGATAATAGCAGATAACTTATATGCTAATACTATCAACGTTAAACACGCGTATTTTTGGAATTGGAACTACATCATGCATTAAATTATATATGGACATATGGATTATGCAATTGTTAGAATAATGTCAATAATCCGATTTTATGACAATATAGATTTGGTAAATACACCAAAGATCCAACTATGCTCATTCATGTTGTTGGGTTAATAAATTTCATCACTCAGTTATATAGCTGTATTCATTGTACAATGGGTGAAATTTAAATCCCATTCCAAGCTGCGAGTATAATTAAAATTAATTTTATTGAATATATGTGTAGCATTATATAACTGTATTAAATCAATTCATATACAAATTTAATTTTAGTCACCACATTATTCACTTGTACAGTATTATATACTACATTATTATGGTACAATTAATACACAGAGTTGTTTTACTTGCTATTAGACTTATCTGGAAAGATCCGTTACTAAGTATGAATTAATTTTTACTTTGTTGATGTTGTACATGCAATTAACGTGTGCTTGGCCTAATGAGTGTGGTTGTCTTATGTTGGGTTCTGATACTATCTATTCTGAAGGGTCATAACAGCCCTGGAGTTATTAGTTGATTCCCGGGCTAATAAGTCATGGACCCTCTACATAATCTATAATATATATTGTCTATGCTTTATCTTCAGTCTTTGGATGTGTTGATTGGTTCCAAATCTCTTTATATTGATTTCAGTTGGTCACTTGTTCATATTAATTGTGGCTATTTTCTTTTCTTTCCCGCTACTTCAATTCCCTTGCCAACCATTCCCACTTCAAATTTACACAAAATATGTGTTGATAATAATATACCGTAGTAACTATGAGCTGGGCCAGGCCAGTCAGCCATGCTATTACCTCTCGATCACTTACATATAATAATTACTAATTACCAAAAACCTATCCAGTTTGAAATGCAATACTCATATGATTACCAACCCCATTATAAATTTGTCACTTGTGTATTTTTGAATATTATCTAATTTACTTAAAGTAAATACATCAACAGTTATGTACCTCTGAACCAATCACAACGTGCTCAGGACATAGCTGGAATCCTAGTGACCCAAATTAGAGCTAAACCACTACATCGTTGGTTACTTATCACAAAGACTGGAATGGGATCATTATTAAAGGCCTAATGTAATGTGCCACTAGTAAGGATATAAATATATTGTACCATCATCTCCCTGACCTATTATTACTCCGTTATTGATAGAAGACCATGTTCAACAAGTTAATAATAGCCATCTATGATCATGCAAGGTGAGTGATGGCAGTTGAGAAAACACTGAAATTGACAGCTTGTTGGCTCTTTATTCAAACTAGTTTACAAATTGCAACCATAAGCTAAGCAGTTAACCCATAGTATGAATTTTACCATAAGCTCTATTATTAGAACTAAAAGAATAATTGAACCCAAACAATGCAGTCAAGAGCTATAGAAGAAATTATTGTTCTAAAAAGTGCTTTTTATGGCTTTATGCAAAGACTATATTCTATGGCAGTCACTGACAACCATATTACTGGGAGCTCACGTCATGTCCCTAATTTAAAATAATAAAACCAATATTGTTGGTCAAGACAGAACTGTATGCAATAAGGCTATCAGCTGTCTTGACAACTAAACTTTAGCCTTGAGAGCAACATTCCCACAGGTTTTTACAACGAATGAACATGAACTGACCCCTAACTCTTTTTCATTCCCTATTTAAACAAGGAGACCTGACCTGCTTCTTGTAAACTCATTTCACTTAAAAAAGTCATTGTAATTATACATTTTAGGGTTTTTTATACCTTTCCTATACATTAATCCAAGGTCAGGGCATGCCATGAAGTAACCTAATACATTTAGTAATATCTTCCAATATCCCATATGCGGGTTAGATGAACACCAACCTGAAAGGTTTACAACATTACTAATCTCAGGCTTTGTTGACCTTGCTAGTGACATTTGACACTTGAATGTTGTTTGGTATTCATTTCTATCGGCAGAAAAGTACACTGTATTAGGATTGAATTACAATTCCGAGATGATTGGCATTATTATCTTGGATAAGATTATCCCCTTTCCGAATGCAAGAATCATCTTATTTGCATACTGCTTCCCGTCCAAGAAGATCAATCCATCCTGTAACTGAAAAATATAAAGACGTACAACATGTGTAGGACTCCTCCCTGTCCTTCATCTTAAATGCCTGATTAATCTCCTTTACAAAGTCTTCAATGGCCTCACTATTGTCCCCACAGATAAGAAAATCGCTTACATATGCTAAGACCCGCAATGTATAGCTACAATTGGACCGCACAAAGATACTTGAATTATTATGAAGCCACTGTAAACCAGCCAGGATCAAAAAATGATACTAAAATATTGTACCAGATTAGTGGGTTGCTTAAAGGTCTAACTAACGATGTGTTTAGTTTGCATACCATGTGTGAAGGGCTCTGAGCTCTCAAACATAAGGAGTTGAGATACATGCACTAGCCCTTTAAGCTCATCGTGAAAAATGTCTGCTTAGTATCTATCTGCTTCAATATTAAGCCCTTTGATGCTGCCAGGCTTGATATTACATGCAAGCCTGTCAATTTGGCAACCAGAGGAGAAAGCAACGCAAACCTATTCTTCATCACTTGATTATCCATTACAACAATGTGAGCCTTGAAATTACGAATAAAACCAACCTCTTTCACTTTATATATTAACTCCCACAATAGTTTAAAATATCTTTGTCCCTTTGGTTTCAATAAGAAATTACTGATGTACTTATAATTATAACACTTATCCATAGCCTGATATGGAAAGGCGATGACCACAAGGCACACATTCATCCCAGCAACTTTCATATGCTCTTGGGGGTTGAAATTTAAAGAGATCATAGAATTAAATACAAACGGTATAAAAAAGGCAAAAGGAAGCATGATGAATAATCATATATTTAATTAACAAAATATAAGCTGTTAAAGAAATAATAGTTATAAATGTGCATTGGGGGTGTTGCTTAGATAATAAAAATCCTAAAAATCATAACTATTTAACATGCCAATTAATATTTAATATCTTGTTACTGACAACTAATAAGACACCTCTACTTGATAAAACTGTTTACCGTGTATGATTCACCAATAAACGTGCTTAAATGCTTAGCATAATAAATTTTAAGAATTGAATGTAATGATTGGATGACATACACAGTCATACAGCTCTCTATATACCACGGTCCGTATAATGGATATTATAAATTATCTATAGTCCTTATATCCCGTGGTGGTCCTACTCCTATGGGTACTGTATCAATAGAGAAAAAATAGAACAAACCCAATCTTTCCTCAGAGTTATTAGCTGGCAGTAATTCAGATTGCACTGTTTTCTTCAACTAATACGATCACCAGGATTGTATTCAAAGAACCAAAATACTCCTTTACCGTTAACTACAGTGCACTGCCAAGAATTTCTAGCAAACTAACTAGAAAAAAATACGATCTGTGTTGTAATAAACAAATGTAATAATAACAATATAAATACTTAATTATGTAGGTACTAAATAATTGCACTTTCAGCAAATCCTAAAATTATTAAAGTCTCTGCACCTCTCCAAACTGATGGAATAGACCCATCCAGTCATTACTATCACAGAGATTAGACCGAATAAATGTAAAATTAAACATATCTATCAGTCACCATTGCATTTTAAACATTTTAATTTTCTTACTGCAATTCTCATTGACTTTGACTAATAGACTGTGTTGAACATAGATAGAGTTAGACACAAATACATAGGTTGGCTTACCTGTATATCCATACACCTTCACCTTGTTTAAAGCAAGAATTCCCCACTGAGGAGCATCTTTCAGTTGAATCTGTAAATATCTGTCACGAGGTCGTTCAAGGCAGTTTATACCTACTAATTTGAAGCCAGCGTTTTTTAGATTGGGGGACAGAGTCGACTGTCTACAGTAACTACGACATTTGCAAGACGAAAGAAAAAACCTGGACGATTAACAATCTATGGAAGGAATTATTGTTCAGAGAAAATTTCAAATATAGCTATATACACAACATATGCAAAGTAACTAGACGAAGTCAGGAAGTCTTTAAATGTGATAGGATTTTAATGATAATGTAAACAAGAACCTGCATTAAATCTAATCTTTAAAAGCTATAACGGCCCAATTGAGGTCACTGAAAGATAAATAAATGAAACCTGCTTGATACTTGTACGCCTATAATTAAGAAAATAACTAAGGATTTATATTGGTAAATACCTCAACGTGCGTAACGATGAAAGTGGTACCAATGTCAACTCTCCACCATGGCTGATTTGAAAGGGTGCTCGGAAGTGTGGTAGTGTGGAAAACTGTTTCTTCATAGTCATCAATAGCCTTATCAGCATTAAATGCCCGACTGTTTGCAAAAATTGAGATCATAGTTGCTTTACGTCCCTTCACTGTATAATAGGATACTTAGTTTTTAAACGAAAATATTACCTTAGATCTAAAGACACCTTACAAAACTGAACTCAAGAAAATAGTTACAAAACGTTTAAATTAACCTCCAGAAAAATTGTTAAATTTAGTGCTAATTGACGTTACATTGTAAGTTCGGCTCCAGATATGTGTATACCAAGGATCCTAAATTAGACATCCAGTCCAAATCAATACTTACAGTTAATTCTGTCAATCTTCGGTAGCCGGGAATTTGCATTTAATAAATGCTTTAGTTAGAGCACATACAAAAAGATGAGAGAATGCCTGTATCAAGTAGAGGAAGTAAACAAATTACGTTACTATTGATCAGAAGGTTTCAGTTATTTTTGAGTGAATTGTGTGTTAACAAAGCATCATACATATTGGCAACATCCTCTAATAGACTTTGCTAAACATAGAGTCAGACACAGACATATTGGTAACTTTCCCAAATATCCAAACGCCTTCACCTCGTTTAAAGTGAGAATTTCTTTCTCAGGGGCATCTAGCAGTTGAATATTTAAGTATCTTCTTCCACGTGGTCGGAGGGAGCAGGCAGCTTATACCCAGTACTGTTAAGATAGCGTTTTCTAGCTTAGGGCCACAGGGTAGACCGTCCATGGTAATTGAGACGTTTCTACGACAACGTAAAAAACCTGGATGGTTATAAATCTATGGAAAGAATTATTATTTAAAGGAGATGTTAAATATAGCTCTATGTACAATATCTTCAAAGTCAACAAGTCTCTAAATGTAATGAGATCTTAGCGATAATATAAACAAGAAAGCACTGTAAACCCTAGTGTTTAAGTGCTATAACAGCCCAACTGAAATAACTAAAAGATGAAAGAATGAAAATTATCTTACACTTGCACTTGTAGGTCAATCATTACAAATGCTATTAAGGATTTATTTTAGTATCATACCTCTCAACGCATCTAACGGTGAAATTGGCATTCATGTCAACCACCCACCATGGCTGCTTTGAATGGCCGACGGCAGTATGGCTAAACGTGGTTAGATTGCCATCAACTGCCAAATTATTATCCAACTCGTTGCGGGTAGAAAACATTTTTGTGTCTTGACCATACACTGCATAATAGGATACCTAGTTTGGAAACAAAAGCACGCGCTTAGATCTAAATAAACAACCCTAAGAAACTGAATTCAAGGAAATAGTCACAACAAACTAAGGTTAACTTCCAGGAAAATGTTCAAACTTGGTGCTAATTAATGCTACAATGTAAGCTCAACTCCAGATATGTATATATATACAAAAGGTCCTAAATTAGACAACCAGCCAAAATCAGTACTTACACTCAGTTTCCTCAAACTTCGCTGCCCAGGGATCTGCATTTAATGATTGCATTGGTTAGAACAGCTACAAAAAAATACAAGAGAATACCAGTACCAAGTAGAGAAAGCGAATAAACTACATGACCATTGATCAAGAGTTTCCAATTATTTTTGAGTAAATTGTGTATGAAAAAAAAAACTCCACAAATTGCCAGGACCTGCTAAAAAATTGTGGTGAACAATAAATTCAGAAAGAGACACATTGGATAACTTGCTCGCATCTCTAAACGCCATCACCTCGTTTAAAGTGAGAATTCCATCATCAGGGGCATCTAGCAGTTGAAAATTTTCAAGTATCTGCCAGTGGGTGCAAGAGGGCAGTCTATCTCTAATACTTTGAAGGCACCGTTAACTAGCTTATGGGCACAGGGTTGACCGTCCACGGTAATTGAGACGTTTTCAAGACAATGTAAATGACTTGGACGATTATGGATATATGGAAAGAATTGGTATTGAAAAGAAGTGTTAAATATGGTTCTATATACAACATATTCAAAGTCAAGAAGTCTCTAAATGTGGTCGGATTTTAGAGATAATATAAACAAGAAAGCACTGTAAATCTAGTGTTTAAGCGCTATGACGATCCAACTGAGTTCATTGAAATATGAATGAAAGACAGCCACTCAGATGGTTGTATATAGAAAAACTAAAATAAATTAAAGGTCACAATAAAATCAACTATATGTAGGTCTTCCATTTCAAAAAAAAAAAAAAAAAAG
>NAOQ01000086.1:124453-144637 GCA_002751075.1 Ichthyophonus hoferi | reverse complement strand
ATGTCCCTATTTAAATGGCAAATCAACTCATTTCCTCGTTGATGTAATAGTGTTCATATAACAAGAATCATTCTACTTATTATCTGGGCTTTGATCGAACCTTCTTATTCATCTGTGACTAGAAATCTTGTAACATAATACAGAAAAATAAAGCAAAATACAATATATATAAGTTCAACTGTGGTCAAATCCACCGGAGAGGATATTTGGCTGATTTCAGTAGAAAATGAAGAGCTAAAACTGTAATATTGCACATGTTAGCTGGAAAACCTCACTTAATTTATAATGTGGTAAATATACGTCTAAAATTTATTAATTGAGTCAAAAAATCGAGAAAACATCTGGTAGATCAATTAAGGGTTACATTGCAAATCCTTTTCAATATATGTTTTAGAGTTAATTTTTAAATGTTTTTTTTTGAAGCTTTTGGAATGCTAGGATGGAATTTAAGGATATTTTTTATTATTAAAATAACTCAGGTTTTTATGTCTACAGAGATCGGAAAATAATATGATAATAATTATAGAAATTATATTCCTACTTTGCACAGGTAACAAAAAAATGACTTAAGGGCCAGCCAGGCCGGGCCACATTTACCCAATTAGCGTTAAGCTGTCAAGGACATTAGCAGTGAGATATGAATTTTTTTACTTGGTAAATAATATTCGGTTTGAACCAATGGAGATTACGTAATTCTAAAATTTTAAATTATACTCGGGGCATAGCTTTTATTCGTGTTTCTTTTTAATTGACAAATTAAGCAGCTTATTATATTCATATACTTGACTTCACCTTTCTATAAAAAGCTAATCTGAAGCATTATAATAGGTTCTTATTTAAATTATCCTCTTGACAGGGTTGATTATGACGTCACAGATTCTATTTCGATTTTATTGTAATTGTAGATGGTGTGAAAGTTGAAACTAATATATGATCAGACGGGAAATATGTTTGAAAAATGAGTAAAATATAGTTATAAGGCAAATAGATTCTCCTTAACATAAGTTTGGTTTTTTATAGGTAAATTATAGTCACATAGCAGATAAGAAAAACGCGATATAGTATAATTGATATTTCAATACCTTTAAAATAAATCTTATTACGATTTCAAGATTGTTCCTTTACTATATAAATCATTTTATTAATATTATTACTATTGTTATTGTTAATAAAGTAGGTAGCCTTTGCATAACCAATTGTATTTTAGTTCTATTTATCTGAAGTTATTCTTTAAATTAATTTTAACAGCATTCTACAATAAAATGTTTCTGTGCGTTTAAGATAATATTATAATAGTAAACATACTTCTGTTGATCTCAATTCATGAAATTAAAATAAAATTTCAATATATATATATTAAAAAAAAATTGTTTTTTTACTTTCTAAAATTTATTATTAATACTATAGCACTATCATAGGTATGCTATCCAGACCAATAACAACCTACATATATGTGTTGAGTACTGGTATGTTTGTATTAATTACCAATCAATTGTCTTTGTAAAGTCATAAAGACAAGACTAAGTCATCTTGCTAACAAATACTTAAAATAATTAATATATCATTTCGTAAAAAACAAATAGGTTTTTGATTTCTCCTTTTACTGAAAATATGTCTGCCAAACCCGTGGTGGTTTTTACAAGGTTTACCAGGTCCCAGCTATCTATTTTGTCTCTTTACCGAGAGTTTCTAAGGACTATAAGGACAAAACCTTTAGTGAGTTAATGTTTTTGTGAAGGTTACAAGTGATTTTCATACCTCACGGTTATATGTTGTTACACCCAATGACTATGGATAATATCTTATATATATGTCTGCACAGGTAGGTTCTCACATTTTCATATATACCAAAGGACGTAATTATCTACTTTGACTTTTGCATGAAAGAAAACGTAATATACACATAAACACATAAATAAAGTTTTTCCTTTTTATAGGAAATTACCACACAAACCTAGACGACACGAGACTGTATTTACTTGTATCTTTATGATTTACCTTTCTACCTCTTAACATATCTTATATTTCCGTGTGTATGCAATATCCTTTACATGCCTGCCTGGCTGGTAACCCACAAATGCTTGTATATACACTACACAGGCACCAAATAAAACAAGAGGGCAATACTTTTATGTATTTAATTATATATACATAACGGTCTATACAGTACTCATAAAACAATGGTTCTTTAGGCAACACAGCAACAATACAAAATGATGGCGAGAAAAGGCTTTGAACAGTACCGCGATGTACCTAAGAATGATTTCCACCGAATAGAATATTTACTCAGGAAGGGAAAGAGCCAGTTAAGTATGCTGGCCAACCCTCATGTGACTAATATGCAGTTTGGAAATACCACCTCCAGGTAGAGCAAAAGAAGAAGAATATGATTAGGAGATATAATTAGATAATTGATATCAGTTGGTGTGTTGAGCACACTCTTCTCATCTAGGACGCCCATGACATCTTTATAAGTATATACATAATCACTAATATCCTACAAGCATGGGCATTTCCGAAATATTGACAGGTCTACATATTATAATAACCAACGGCATATTCCTAGCTATATCCTATCCTCTTTCTATCTCTCTATCATATACCATCATGCTGTTGTATTGCATTCGCTGTCAAAACAATACTATTTACCTATATATACACATTGATTAGAGATATGATTGCAAACACAATAAAGGTCTGTATGTGATCTAATAAAAAAAGTGTAATTAACTATTTATATGTAATTATAATGAGATCCCTAGTGAGAAAGGGTAAGTGGACCAAGGGCTGATGCATATCAATATTTTAATTGGCCATTAGCTACAAGGATTATACTTTTAGATACCATAGTTGTCATATTCAGCCCGACAGAAGACATTCCCAATACTATTTTACTAGCTCTTAAATTGTCCAATAACATTGCACACTTTTAATGTATAATTAGAACCTTCAGCCAATCAAAGTAACTTTATAATATAAGTAGCATTGTAGTAAATTTTACTATAAATCAATTATTCATAAAAATTTAAAATTATACATTCTATCTATGATTTGAGCCTGTTTATAATGAAACTACATCGTGTTTATCAGCCAGCGGATTTGATTGTATTTTTTTTTGAAAATCGGGTGATTATTGGATGGAATACGCATCTAGACCTTTTAATGTAATACTATCCAGTTATATTGGCGTTAATTAATAAAGTAACCAACTTATCATTTTCTTTGTAAGCAATTTGAAGGATATTTTAATGAGCCAATGATATAATACCATACAACATATATATTGCAGTATAAAACCTTTCCAGTGCCTAGTTGGTATCTTTTCCACCTGGTATTGTAGTACCTCTACACTATACTAACACTACAACATCACATACAGCCATAGCCCCACTGGCTGCCCAGAAAGGTATTAGCATATGTAACCACCAATAACCAATAACTTAGAGAATATCCCAACGAATCAAAACTATTGCAACTTAACAACCTCTATTCAGATTTCCAACTGTATAATTGGTAGATAATATCACCGTAACTCAATCTAAAATGAAATATACAATCTAACTATTTTAAAATAAAGCTGGTCCAATCCACAAAGGCTACATTGTTTATAAAAATGACACAAAAGCCCGAGCAAACAAAACCATTAATATTAATAGTATGGGTCGACAGTGAATAATCAAAATGGCTTCAGGTACGTGCTGATATATACCCAGTGATAGGAAAGGCAGATCCATTAAGGTATTTGATAGTCTAGCCGATTAGAACTGTAAACTTTACTGCATTAGGGTAGCGTAGTTACAATGTATATAGATACAGTAGATGGTACATAGCACATAGTAGTGGCAGGTATATCAAATATTAAGGCGCTAGCAACCCCTCCCTCTCCGCATTCCTTGAATTATACGAGGACATAGATGTTGTTGACATGGAAGTGCTTCTAAACCCTAGTCGTCCTAGATACTCACTGCGAATAGCTACTCGATCCCGCCTGTGCCGGTATGTAAAAAGTAAGCATGGATATAGGAGGCCGATATATATGTGTGCATTATGGTTCAATGAGAAGTATATGTGCTTATATAGAGCATAGTATATATAGGGTGTAGTATATAAAAATATATAGGGTATCATATCATACTTCAAGTCATTCAGCTGTTTCTCCCTGGAATAGGTATAGCCCTCAAAGATATACTGGGTAACGTCCATCATATCACCCCTCATATGTAAGAGGGATGTAGCCTGTACATTATCTATGTGTCCTAGATTGACCTGTTCACCAGCTACTGATATACCACAGGCCTTATGATAGAGAACAATAGGGATATGGCTGAAGCGGTAGAGGAGGAGACCAACTACTACTAAGACGAGTCCAATATAGCCATATAGGCCTAGGGGCTTGTGTCTGTAGTAAGATAGGGAGAGGTGTAGGTATGAATATGACTGGAGAGTTATAACTGAGATTGAGTGGGATGTTAAGGGCATGGTCATAATATAAATCAACTATATGCCCTATACTGATACATTCGTATAGCCAGATACCAGACACCAATTACACAATTATAACATATAATATATAACTATTAAGTTATACTATATAACATATAGCATACAGCGTACAACCTATGTATATAACAAACACTATATAACCTACCCAGGCACAAAAGGCAATGAGAAGGCTAGAGACCCCATAGGCACCATAAGGGCAGAGGCCAACCAAAGGAGATTAGCACTACCATACTTAATAATCATAATAATCAAGATATTATAGACCACATTAAACATAAGGTATATGTTTACTAGTAAGGGGGCTGCCTCACAGGCATCCTGTATGTATGTAAGGGACGATCAGAGAAGGGAATGGGTGGTAGACGTATATAGGGTAGGCTGTATAGGCTTATATCATGGGTCTATTGTTTCTTTTATCACATAATTGCATAACGATATGATAGTATTTAGGAGAGTAGAGTAATATGATAGAAGACATAACTAACTGGCTTAATTTACATACCCCTCTCGTACCTTAGTATAATACCACAGGTCTGCGACTATTGCTATTACTGCCTGCTTACATTAATCTATCGCCCACAGACACCCATACCTACATTCTATATTATATATTATCACTCCATGAAAACCCTGCTTAAAATCACCAAGTAGGATAATAAACCGTAATAGAAAGATAATCAGAAGGGAATATCAAGCGAGAATGTATCCACACATATACACATATGTGTATATATACTAAGAAACAATAAGGAAATGAGAAGAGAGGGAGGGTAGTCAGGGCGACCACACTTACATCATGGAAAGTATTTATCCCCATATAACACTTGGCGCCGTCAAGTATCATGGAAGGGATAGTTCCTATACTGCCTCCCGGGGTAACATAGGCTGAAGGGATAATAAACAACATGCAGCCAAAGAACTGCCATATTGCTATCCAGCCATTAAGGTACACTGGGTCTATCTCCTGTGCTCCTAGGGCTTTCTCCTTGTAGATAGAGGAGAGAGTCATAGGCACACAGCTGAGGGCTAGGATGGCTATCCAAATAATATCGGAAAGCTTAGTCCCCTGACCTTGGGTGAACTGGTAGGTGGGAGAGGGGAGGAATAGTACGGTAAAGATGGATTGGTGTGGGGGGTAATGGTTGTGAAGTAGGCTCGGTAAATGAGATTATTGGTAAAGATAATCATCAGTATAGGGTGGCTCTATTATATATCCTACTATATATCTTCAATAAAAAAATACTAAAAAAGTAATTAATCATTATTCAAATAAAGAAAGGAAGGAATAAGTAAACTGTGTTGGAATAGAGGTAAATTATACTTCTACATTTGCAAGCAGAGGCGTTATTACGAACATATTGACCACACATCCTATAACCTGCATATAGAGGCAGGCTAACACAAGAAAGCACTCACCTGAGGAATGATAGCGACGAAAAGACCACCCAGGACTATGACAGCTCCTAGAATATGGCACACATTATAGCGGGCCTTCATGAGAAAGTACGAGAGGACCATGGAGATTGGAATAGCTACCTGTGTTAACCTTGAGTGGGGCTGTGATGTCGGTCGTAGATTTCAACACACGCACAGGCACCCCATTACGGTATATATCCCTTCACACACTAGTGACACCGAGATCAATGGGTGTAGTAAACGGCTACAAACTGGTATACAGAAGAACAATAGACAAAAACTTATTTGACTTACATTATAACCAGGGCACCGTCTAGGAAATTGACGGCAAAGGTCTGCATCAGTCCCGAGATAGCGTCTAGCATTCCCATGACAAAGAATTTCATTTGAGGAATCCGTCGCTCTTCCTTTGAGATATATCTACCAAACCTTATCATAGGAATAATATAAGCAAATGATAGGGGAATGTATACAAAGGTCGAGTATACGGAAAGAAAGAACGGATAATTATGCATGGGTACGGTCTGAAGCTTGTTGAACATTTTGTTTCCAAGGCCAAACACCACCATAGCCACAAAACTAATGGCCAACATGCGTCCATCATTGGCCTTGTCAACAGCTTCAGGTTCGGTTACGCCCTCTATCTCTTTCCTGTGACAGCCAGATTCATTTTCGTCTTCAACAATATTTGAAATCAGAGGTTGACGCTCCCCTGAGGCCATTGAGGAGGTTCTTTTATTTACACTCATTTTCACAGATCAATGTTGAATTTGTAACACTCCATTTAGCAAAACACAGTTAATAATATTTGTTCTTAGTACATATCATATATATATATATATATATATATATATATATATTAAATAATACAATCGAAACTGTTGCAATAATATTTTTTTCAACTAAATCTATTATTTTTTTTTAAAAAAAGTCCAAATTTCTGAAATTTTCATTCAGAAGTTATTATTGTGATATAAAGTATGCCGGATCTTTAAATTTAATGGTTTAGTAGGCATCATTCGTGTTAATATTAAAATATAAAGTCAGTTTAGGTATTGTTACGTGCCAATGGTATTTTATTATATATAAACTATACGGCTAATAGCTACTAGTGTTTTGACTAGTATCGTTTTGTTTGCCGGCTTTAAACATTTTCTTTAAAGTTACCAATAAAAAATCAGTAGATGTAGTCTGGAAAAATAGTTGGTGCAAACTATTGGTGTTAAATGTCAATCCAAGATGATCGATCAAAACTGAACCAGCCCAGTCAATGGCAGAGGTTCTTCAACTATATGATAGGCCATTTCAGATTATGTTTGAGATTCAGGATATCATGCAAGTCCAGCAGGTTTTACTAATGACTCTACAGTCTTCCAATCGCTAAGGGTAGTTACAACAGTCTCTAGTTGTATTGGGACAACTTGGTGTCTTCGGCAATACAGCTATCTGGCCATCAGCCTAAGACTGGCTGCCCAACTAGCTGTGCTCTCCTAGTCCTATCGACCTTATGGGCTGGCTTAGTCCTCAAATTCTGTTGACTTATTTAATAATAAAATTTTCTTAGTGCCAGAGTCTGTGTGTTCAACAGATTCTGACTCTGAGCATATTTTTGCCCGTGTATACAAAAGTAAACGTTAAAGCACCCCTTCATCCCTTCTTCTAAAATAATGAGTCACAGGGGCACTCTAGTCCCTACTTACTATTCCCAACATGGTACCATAGAAAGCTAAATAGTTTGTCATGGGCACAGAGCTTGGTAATTCTATTAAGTCAACAATACACAAATTGCAAAAATACTTTAGCCCAAGACACTTTTGAGGATGTTGCAACCTTGCTTATCCCTTTTCTCTATCTGACCACTGTGCACCCCCAAGGCCTGTAAGGAGATGTTACAACCGCAAAAATTAACAATTGCAAATTGATCGTCATATCATGACAATGATGAGATTCACAAGATCTGGACCAATGATCATCGTACACTACGATACCATACTAATCAACATATAGCTGGAAGTTGCTACCTGGAGGTGAAAATTCTCCATCGACTTTACATGGGTAAACGTACACTAGAATATTATATACCACTATATCTTATTACTACAGACATACAATCTAAAAGAAAGTAGTATTAGATATTAGATTAGCATATTGCTATAAAACCAGTGTTACAAGTTAATTTCATCTAGTATATTAAACTTAGTACTCGACTAACTATGCCGAATTTGCTATCATAGCCAACCAAATTAAAGTATTCGCGATAGTTACATAATTTAAACTTGTTAACACCACAACGCTTAATTAAGATATCACGGTAGCCATTTAAAGATACTAGCGGTCCTAGTATTGTATTAAGACGGATAAACCAAGATATACACTTAGCAACAAATGACCATCACCACCAATAGCAACACCACCAACCGTGACACCTCTCGGCTGAGGGGCTTCTCTGGAGAGCTGACATATGCCTCTTACAAACGCAACTACTCACTCCCAAATCGGATTACACCACCTCCGATTTCTTGAGCCAGTCTCTATCACAACGCAGTGGCCAGACCAGCTGGTCTTCTTACAGCGTATCCCAACTAATGCTATATAAAAGAACTTTCGGTGAGCCCTCCCGAAAGACCCCACGAGAGCCACATCTCTAAAACACCCCTAAATTTGATATTCACACAATTAATATCGGTTCGAGGCTACAGGAGCGAACCTGTCTCTAACTAGTCTTAATATAGTAGCAGAGAAAGCTTAAATAGTTTATCAAGGTCACAAAATCTAGTTCTTCCAGCAATTCATGAATGCGAAAAGTACTTCACCCTAATCCTAATCTATTCACTGACCTCTACGTGAGGAGAATCAATTATCATGCCTCTGCACGTCTTCAAATCTACACTTGGACTCAATATTTCCAGATCAAAATGACACCATTGTAATGCACAAAACAACTGGGTATCACCTTCATATCAACTCAACTGCCAGCCGCCAGATGCCAGATGCCAGTCGCGGCGCTTACATCAGAGCCAGAGCTAGAACCAGAACCAACAGGAACTTTTAACATATTTTCTGGTCGACTGTCTTCCGTTTTTTAAAAAAATCTTGGGTACTATGGCACAGTCACTTCTGTATGTTAATAGGAACTACCTATATAATGTGATAGCCACCTATTCAAATAAAACCAATCTTTTACTGTAACTGATTGCTAAGGGCGGTCATATCATTGCTTAATATATTTTAACTCGTTAGGCTATCGGATCATAGTCGATTGGTTGGCCATTGAATAAGTAGTTCCCCAATTAAATTAACATAGCGCGGGAAGACAGTGCTTTTTATAATATTGCAGAACTATTATGTATAGTGCTGTAGCAATAATGTTAATATTAGAAGAAAAAAATCATTTTATTAATTCTATTTAATACATTTTTAAAATAAATAAATAAAAATCATTTAAAATTACAAATAGATAACATAAAAATTATATTTTAATTAATACTATATCTATATAGCCCGGTTTATTTTTTAGAAATATATTTTTTATTCGAAGTTATTTCCTCTTTTGTTTAGGAAAGCATTCAATGAAAAATACCAAATCATTCATAAATAGATCTAGAGTTATAGAACGTCGCGAAAAATCTTATGCTTCGATCGGAGGCCATCGACTCGACAAACTTAACTCTGAGGTAATAAAGCCTGTATTGCTAATATTATAATTATAAAGTTCAATGGCCACAATTGGTTAATGGCAAGAGGCTGTTTAGGTTTTAGCTTCAGAGTGAATCATAATTACTAAACTTACTCAGGTTACGTGGCAACAGCAAGTATGAATAGCCTAAAAAAAATTGATAGCTATTTACAAATAGTTGTTTATTTTTAAATAGTTTTATTGTTTTGTGTAAAATTAGTTGAGCTATTATTTTTAGTTTTTTTTTTTCTATTTTTAAAAAAACCACTCCTCTTAAAACATAAATTCAATCAATATTTTTTTTTGCTGAAGTACTAAAACAAATGCCGTAGCATATTTTTGAAATGAGATACTTATTTTGGTGAGCGTGAGATTAGTTAATATAAATCTTTTTAGGTACCAGTTTTATAAGTAAATTGGCGCTTAAATCATTACAGTTTTGCCATGCTCTTTCTATTACTATAAAAGTAGTGAGACACATAAAAAGTTTGTAATGCTTTGCGAGCCAAATAACCAATAGTTACCCGATCCAAATCGATTATTCCTTTTCCACCATTTGTTGAATTTGCCAATAATCCCAACTGTTGCATAAAAGCAGCAAAAGGGTATTTAAATTTATATTACACTTTGCTTCAAATATAAAACAGATAATTTTTTTCAGTTTTATTAATTAAAATTTGTAGATATTCTTCATTATTGTGTTTTTATTGCGAGATGTTATTTATGGAACATAATTCTTAAAACATTTGCCCACATTAGTCTGGATTATACACCGCATTTATTTTACCACGATGTCAAGGCAAACCTTTCCATTCGTCTGTTATCAGTTTCTTTTTATTTTATTGTTAATATTTTTTATGGAATACAAAGGCCCTCCTTCATATATCATATTATAGGGTTTTTATACCATTAATATTAAAAATTAATTCAACAACTTAAAATTAATTAGGTTTAAAATTAATTAGGCTTAGAATTTACTCCTTTATACTTTATCTTATGTAAATGGAAATTGACTGCTCCAATCATATAAATATAAATACCCTGAATATTTAAGATAAACACAAATGAAAGATGTTCTAGTCAGCGATTGGGCAATTAATTAAAGGGCCAATGAAATAATGATCTCACATACCTTTGGGCGAATATGATTTAACTCTCAATCTTGTGAATCTCAATTATAATCCGTTACTAATACAGAAAGCTACGGTATTTGTTGTTGTTTCTGACACGGTGGTGACTCTGTAGTTGTGAGTTGGCGACATTCAATATAAACGCTGTATTAAAATTTACTTTTTTATCACCTTGCGTAGTGAACTATAACATATTTGATAATGAATTCAGTTGCTAATATGGAAGCAGACCCTAACGCTGGCGTGTAAGTACCTATCTATAGGCTCATGTTATTCACCAGTTGACATTTTCCTGCAACCAGTTGATTTTCTAACAATATTCCTCTAGATTTTGCTAATAACAAAAACAATGGTATCAATTTAAAATTTATACTAAAATTTAGACCGACGATTGTTTGGTGTTAGGCATGTCCCTTGGCCTGGCACCTCTTTAAGTTGACTATAGGACAATGCTATATCATGCTTCTTTAGCTATCATCATTATTCTCCCTGCTCTTATGTATTGGCTGTAACGGAATGTAACCATGTTACAAACGCTGATTTGTGCACATTCTACTAATCCTATCTCATTTTATAGGGGCGTCAAAGTGCTATGGACACCTTCTAAAGATGTTGTAACCCAGCTGGATCTTTTTAGACGGAAGGTCAATACCGAAAATAACCTTAACCTTGGTAAGGAAACTATTTATTATTACTTAGGGTTTTGCGTGCAGAACAAGATCAACCGTATATAGTTGCTACATTTCAGGTTTTTTACAGTCATTTTTTTTTTGTATCTCCTTTATGTAATTTTTTTTTTGACATCTTTTAGTTTAGCCTTCTCATCTTTCCCTTTTTACGACAACCTGTAAGATTTTTACACTTGGTTAATTAATGCCGTGTAATTATCCTGGTTTATAGTTGAATATTTTTGTAATGAAAACTGCATTTGCTATAAAGAGGCTAAGAATACAAAGTCAAAGAAAGTTGTAAGGTAGTCTGACCTAATGTTTGCACTTTTATTGGAATATACAGCCAACTACTATGATTTGTACGAATGGTCCGTGGAGTACTATGATCTTTTCTGGAAGGCTGTATGGGAGTTCACCAATGTTATCTCCTCAAAACCCTTTGACCGCGTGGTTGACACCTCTCTCTCTATGGACAAGATACCCGAATGGTTTACAGGGGCTCGCCTCAACTATGCCGAGAACGCTCTACGTTGGGACGATGATAAGATTGCCCTGGTGAGTTACAGAATGCATATAGAGGGTGGAGTAGATTAAAGTTGTTTAATTTTATTTAAATGACTTGTGATTAGTATAATATTATGTTTGATTTAATAAACAATCTTTTTTGTCTCATTATTTTTATATGGTTGGCAATATATATCTGCAGTACTTTGCACACTGCGATACATGTACGTAGTCAATGCCGAGTGGCCCTTAAGAACAATAGGGGTTGGAGTATGCAATCACTAACTGTATTTTACGATGGCTGGCGTGGTGTTATAATGTGTATGTTTGAGAGATGAAGGTAATATAGATATAGAACGAAGGCCTTGGAATACCAACCTATAGTAGGAGTACTGACATTAGGCCTACCACTTTATACAAACGCATACAACGTAGATTGGAACTGGTGAGATGCAGGGTGCGCCACGTAGAGTGACATATAAAGAACTAAAAGGATTAGTAGCAAGGTTTGCTGCTGCCTTGAAACATATAGGAATTGTAGAGGGGGATAGGGTGTGTAGCTATATGCCTAATTGTATTGAAGCCTGTGTGGCCATGCTGGCTACTGCCTCCCTTGGAGCCATTTGGTCATCTACCTCTCCTGACTTTGGAATGAATGGTGTGCTAGATCGCTTTTCACAGGTAGGATGTGATTGGGTTTGAAGGAGGGGAGGAGAGAGGGACTGTAGGATTTCTATTATATTCTAACAGACCAATAGAATGGTGTTATGTGTGACCGTTTGCCTACGTGTTTTTCTATCTACTACATTACATTTTTAGTCTATATACTTAACACCCAAATATGTAAGGGAGACATATAGTTATAACGTTGATATGCCCTACATGGAGGGAGGAGAGGTGGCTAATTGATACAAAACGATTGTGATTTTCCTGTGTGGATTAATCTTTTTATTAGCCTTTCTCTATATTATGCCCATTGTTTACTCTCCTCCTGTTCTATCCAATAGTTGAAAATCTTTCTCCCCTCCCCCTGTCTATTCTTTTTTATCTGTCCCTGTTATTTTTTAATGAATTGCTGTGGGGTGCTATTGGCCGTAAGTTAATAGCCATAATTTAAATTTAAAGAAGGAAGGTATATGTTTAAATTGATGTCCTCCAAAGAAAAGGGATAGACTATTTTAAATAACAAAGGTGTATTAAAACATCGAATCGCTCATACACAGAGGAGGAGTGAAGGGAAGGAAAATAAATATAGTTACCGATTGGTTAATTAATATATTATCATCCAATCACCAGTTGGCTGAATGGGGGGGTGGGGGCCATAAGCAGAGAAGCAGAGCAGGCCAATTATGCCTAACTGCCTGTATGCACCACTATGTATATACCTATATCTAAACATACATATATACCTACATACATGTACTACAACCTCTAAATACTCGGTTGTTTTTGCTCTGTTCCTAAGCTCTCACGCCATTCTCCCACAGATTAAGCCTACTATCTTACTATCAGTGAATGCCGTGTATTACAATGGCAAGGTGCATGACCACATGAGTAAACTAGGCAATGTTATTAATGGCCTGAAGGACTTGAAGAAGATTATTCTTCTTCCCTTCGTTCCCGATCACCACTGTAACCTCGCTTCGCTGGGTGCGAACATCCAAATGTGGGATGACTTTGTTAATGAAGGTAGGTGTTTGGGTAAGGATGGAGATAGGGTGAGGACGGGCTGGTAGATTTATATTGATTGGCTAAGACACATTATCCTACTAGACGGTATCATTCTCCATTGTATACTTCATACTGTAAGTATGCTTATACACATAACATAACATACCCTCTCTGTACTTCTATTCTTATACCCGTATCCGTATACTTACACCCCCACCCGCCCCCTTCCCTCGTCCTATCCAGGCAACAATCACACTGAAGCCATCCCTGAGCTAGAATTCAACCAACTCCCCTTCAACCAGCCTTTGTTTATCATGTATAGTAGTGGCACTACAGGGGCCCCTAAGTGTATGGTCCACTCGGCTGGTGGCTGCCTGATAAAGCATTTGGAGGAACACGTGCTACAGGTGAATATATATTTCTATTGGTTCTGTCCTAGTGACGGTGCCTCCCATATATGGTGGAAGAGAGAATGTGGTTTTGAGGTCCAATAGGATATATTTTAATATGACATGACTTTCTACCTCTTAGCTGCCAATTCCTCAATATTATTCAATCATAATCATTAATGAATTGTTATATCGGCCATTCCACGTATATTCTTTGCGAATATATATATACCTTATGCCATTCCCATTCAGGTGATATCACCAGATAATAATATGACGTAATCTCGAGTTTTTTTTTCTATCACTCACCTATGGCATGACCGTGTGAAGCCTCCTTATCAACCTAACCTGTGGATAATACCAACCAATCATTACGAACTACAACTAATGACAAGCCATGTTGTTATTCCTCACCTATACTATACTATACTAAACTGTACTATACTATAGTGTATACTTTATATTATGTTGTCCCATATGGTCTTACTTACAACATGCTCGGTGCCTAGGGTGACCTTACCCGTGGAGACACCCTGTTTTACTACACAACTACAGGTTGGATGATGTGGAACTGGCTTATGGGGGGCCTGCTGACTGGGGCCACCCTGGTGTTATATGATGGCTCTCCCTTTAAACCTACCATGACTACTATGTTTGATATGATTGATAACCTGAAGATCACTGTATTTGGCACCTCGGCCAAATGGATTTCTACCTGCAAAGACCACAACTTACGTATGAATGAGAGCCATGATTTAAGTAGTTTAAGGTGTGTGGGTAAGTGTGTATCTGTATAGAATGTGTATATATGATGGTAGAACCAGTTGATGTTTACGGCGGGGACTGGCTGTGAGGTGGTCCTGTTGTGGGAGGGGTGCGATATATATATATAGTGTGTAACGTATAGCATCTAGCTTAAACACCTTGTACAAATATGATTGAACTATCTAACACTATACACTACTGTGCAACACCAGTTATACATTGATTCTCTCTTAGCCTTGAGTTCCTTTTTAACTCGATAACTATATAACTATACTTAATATATACACCGCGTACTCTTTTTATCTTTCTTTTCTCTATTCCTCTCTCTCTATTTACATTTTATTGCATCCTATCCTATATACTCCTTATAATCAATAACCTCTTCCCCTCTCTCTTCCCCTCTCTCCCTCCCTACAGGGCCATTCTCTCTACCGGCTCTCCCCTGACCCCTGACTCCTTTGAGTACGTGTACGACTCTATTAAGAAGGATATAATGTTAGGCTCCATCAGTGGAGGTACTGATATCTGCAGCTGTTTCATGGGTTCAAACCCCTCAGTACCTGTAGTTAAAGGAGAGATTCAGACCCGGCATCTGGGCATGGCTATAGAGGTATGGCATATTAGCCCCCTTGTGTATCTGCACCACATCATTTAAACACGCATATACCTTATACTACCCTACCGTACTTCATGTTTGCCTGCCCTATAGGCCTTTAATATCCTACTATTATACATACTATAACACTACAATACTATCATACTGACTGACCCTTGCTATTGCTCAGTGCTGGGACGAGGATGGTAAAGTTCTCTTTGACGAGCCAGGCGAACTGGTGTGTACCAAGGCCTTTCCCTCTATGCCTGTATTCTTCTGGAATGACGAGGATGACCGCAAGTATCGGGCTGCCTACTTTGACAAGTACCCTGGGGTGTGGGCTCATGGCGATTTCTGTCAGATCAGTTCTACTACGGGAGGGGTGCTTATGTTGGGACGTAGTGATGGTAATTCTATATATGTTCTACTTGGTTGTATCTGTACCACATTGTCTGCCTTTCTTTCTCCTCCTATTCTGATACCATTATATTGCTATTAGATTGTTTTACCGTTTATTGTTTATTTTTTATACTTGTATATTTTAAAATTAAGTAGAAACTTGAAAATTATGTAAATATAAAACAATGTACAGTACAGTTCTATTGATAATAACAAGAGTGGATATGAGCAACAAACATGATTAATAGCCTATGTTGTACGGTTAAAAACACAGTCCAAGTACTACCGCATATCTGCCCTCTGACATTATGTGACCTCTCTTCCCCCCCTACTACCCCCTCCTACCCTACATATATATACTCAGGTGTGCTCAATCCTTCTGGGGTGCGCTTTGGAAGCTCAGAGATCTATAACATCATTAACAAGATTGGGTCAATTGAAGACTCACTGTGTATAGGCCAGGTGTTTGGCAAGAGCAATGAAGAAAGAGTGGTTCTCTTTGTGCAAATGAAGGAAGGGAAACAATTTGGCCCCTCTGTTGTGGACGAAGTGAGCCGTCTTGTTCGCACTACTATTTCCCCCCGCCACGTACCAGCTTTTATCCTGGAAACCAAGGCCATTCCATACACTATGAACGGAAAGAAGGTAGAGGTGGCAGTCAAGAAACTGATCGTAGGTCAGAATGTTAAGAATGCCAGTGCTCTTTCTAATCCCGAGTGCCTTGAATTCTATAACCGCCATCCAGCCCTTCAGGATGTTTAGATTGGTGTAGCTGCTAGTTTAAAACCCCATAATCCATTCTCTTTCATTTGTGCTTTCGCTCAGAAACATTTGGTTTACTTAGTTGTTTGTTGGTTAACTAATGCACTGTTTTTCTAACTGCATAGCCTGCCGTTATATAGTGTTCCTTAGCATGATACGACCAGTGTCAACATAGCTTTCCAAGCATTGAACTTTAAAACACTAAAACACTAGTCTTATTTTACACTGTCAGTAATTTTGACACGAACTTCTGTAATTAAAAACCGATTTGATGTATTTGGTTGTAGACTTATAGTTTTGCTTTTGTGCCTATACCTTAGAAAGACAATGAATCGCATACAATGTCAGATAGGGGGATAAATACCAATTAGCTGTTCTGTATTGTATGGCCTTTTTTTTCTTACTAAAGTATCTACTGCCGCCTTGAAAGAATGGGTGGTAGGATGTGGCTATCGCACAATCATTCTTTCGTATGTAATAGCTAAGCTCAAGATTATATTAGTAGTATAGCAGCTTAACCAAATGTTAAAAAATGATATCAAATAAGTTCAAAGAATATTATTTAGTTGTTGTAGTGTGTTTTTAATACCGATATTGATTAGCCCAGAGGACGTGACTGCAATATGTGGAGTAATAAAATTATAAAGCAAAAAACAATTATGTGTAGGTAGGTATACTGAAGGGAAACTTGAGGAAATGCAAATAAAATATAGTTTTTTTTTAATAGAATGGGTTTAACATTATAGGGAACAGGTTACTCTCCTGTGAAACATTTGGCAATGTTTTGTTACATGCTGTTTATGGTCAGTCAAGACAATTCTATACTATACAATATATAGCCTATGGGCTATGAGCCATTGTAGAATTGTGGTATTTGTTTACATAGCTATTACAGTAGTTGGGCAAAATAAAATAAAATAGAACTAGTTAATAGGAATCTGTCATATTACTTGATGTATAACGACTATCTTTACAATAAAATGTCAACATTACACAGTATAACCAATAACTTACTTATGCTATACCTATACTTATAACAAAACAATATCACGAGCCCGACAAGTGTTAAAGATAATGATAATTTAGACAGGCAGGCCTACATACCTATTAAGAGGTTGATACCAAATCTATTTTTTTAAGAATAATGGTCATTCCATGACATCTTATTTAGACGCATATATAATAAAGTCTTGGAATAGACAGTAGTTTTCAGGGTTATCAAGCTCGACTGACAAACAAGTTGTGTCAAATTTCCATATGCCATGTAGTATGTTTATATCACAAAACCATATAATAAATTATAATAAATTCTATATCTAGCAGGGCGATTTAGATAAAAGGACTATCATCTTGGTCAATAATCGACCAACAAGAACTACGCAGTAGGTTTACATTTCAAAAGGGCTTAGTATCATACTGAACCATTCCAGATTATCGTACATATTAGTAAATGTATAAAGCATGTATATTTGAAAGCAATATCCATGTTATGTTATATGCTTTAAAGTATCAACAGTCAACTCTGTCTTTCCATAGAAAAATGTCTCTCTCCGTCCTCTTTCATCTTCTTCAAAAGTATAGTCTAGACCATCCCCCATCATGACTTATAGCCAACGAAGCTCATGCTAGTGGTGTCACACCATTGGCAGCAGCTTTCTTCCAATCAGCAGTGACCTGACACATACGGGCTACTAGGCCACACAGCTGCAAGAAAGTGTCCAGCCCCTCCACCACCCTCATGTGGGTAATGCCAATTTGCTGTGGGCAAACTCTCCATTAGTGACTGGGGATGTGCAGACAGGCATATAAGTGAGCATGCAACGGGGCATGCAGTTCAAATTGAGAGGCCCCAAAATGGATACATAAATTATAACATTAAGTATAAGAATAACACCAATGAGACAACACATTGACTTAACTAAATAATTGACACATTTATATCAAGGTGTTGTGGTGATATGGGATACAAATCTCAAAAGGAAAGCGATGAATTCAGAGAAATATCTATGTAGTGAAAGGAGTGGGTTGGTGGCTAAGTATAAAATAGGTTGTTTCAAGAAATAACAAGATATATACCAGTGTTGGTTTAATTAGTCATACATGGTGCTTCCCTTGATATAGAAATTTGATAAGCCGTTATATATAGGTAGGTATGTTTGATTGGACAGGATAATCGTAATTGTCACCATATATATACCTTAATAAATTCCAGTTTGATGAATTCGGGCATGTCATTGGTTTGAAAAGTCTTTGTCACTCTGGAAATGAAAGCCAATCAATAAAATATAGGGGCACACTAAGGTGATGTTTACACGCGGTATGCTGTATATTGGGAGTGATCTGTACATATAGACTGGTCTAGTTATATACATACGTATATGTCTGTATAACCGTCTCTCTCTTGTGTATATATATATGTGCACGTACCCAATGGTGATATAAAAGTGCAACAATGTAAAGCACAACACCCAAGTCTTTCTACATCCTCTCCTCCTTGGAATTATCTCAGCCAATCATCTAGCTCAGTTAAAACAGCCCTGCCCCATCCTCTTAACAGTATGGTCTGTACTACCTACCGGAAAATGGTTGTGATGACGTCAATGCCGGCATAGCCCAGGGTCCATAGCTCATCGATGATCTCCAGGGCCTTCTCTACCTCTCCCACTAGACAGGCCTGTATACCCCCATCCTCACCTTAGTTGGGTGAATATGTGCCATATGTATGTGTCTACTATGTATGGTAATTCATGGATTGGTTGATAAGCACTAATGAGACGTAGGAGTGCTATGTTGCTAGGCAACAGTAAACAGAAAAGGCACCTACTATTACATGTGGGTATGATTTACTATATATATAGACAGAGATGCTGTAATTGACAAAAAAAGACAAATAGGCCAGGTAGACGGGAGAACGACCAACTAGTGGTAGGATTCTAATGTGAAGTTACAGGGTGAGGAGGGAGGAGAGGGAAGGGAGGCCAGTGCCCACCTCAATACACGCCTTGATCATCAGAGGGTGAGGCTGGTCGCACACCTTGAACACGTTCTCTGAGTTCACTAGGTTAAATCCTGAAAAGGTTGATTGTAGGTTGTTGATGGCTGCAGGGAGAGAGTGATTGCTATATTAGGTATTAGGTGGGTCACTATGATTATATTAGGTGATTTCCTACTACTATATTAGATGGTTTACTATTACTATATTACGTAGTTTGCCATTACTATATTAGGTGGTCTACTATTATTATATTAGATGGTCTACTATTACTATATTAGGTAGTTTGCCATTACTATATTAGGTGGTTTACTATTATTATATTAGGTTGTTTCCTATTACTATATTAGGTGAGTCACTATTACTGCATTAGGTTGTTGACTATTACTGTAATAGATGGTTGGCTCCTATTATAACTGGCTATGGACTGGTACTATAGGAGGTGAGTGACTATTGCTAAACCCTGTGTATAATAGGGGAGACAGAGTAGAGTGGTTACCTTGGCGCATATCTCCCTGGGCAGTGAAGATAATGGCCTCTAGGCCATCGTCTGTCTTAGGAACCTGCAGAGGAAGAACGGCCATATTAAGGTAATAGCCATATTAAGGTAGGTAATGGCCATATTAAGGTAGGCAATAGCCATATTAAGATAGGTAATAGCCATATTAAGGTAGGTAATAGCCATATTAAGGTAGGTAATAGCTATATAAA
>NAOQ01000086.1:113684-123809 GCA_002751075.1 Ichthyophonus hoferi | reverse complement strand
TAGGAGGGAAAGAAAGAAGGTAGTAAGGTAAGAAGGGCCCACCATTTCTTTACCACAAATCACAAGCAGTCTCTTCAGTATCTGCTCATCGGCCAACTTGTTGTAGCGGAGAATGGCACATCGACTCTATAGGGGATATACCCAGTAGGTCTATATAAGAAATATATACTAGATACTGCAAGGTATAGCGTAGTACAGGTTGGCAGGGCTGCTGTGTTGTACATGAGTGGTTTTGTAGCTACTTGACTATGTGTACTTCAAAACTAGGTTATCACAATATATATGGGTAATATATACAGTGGGTAATGTTAGTGCTCACTACCTTGGTTATACAGCGTTCACTCTGAAAAATTAATATTTTATCAACCAATCATAAGTAAGACTCTTACAATGCCAACACATACCATCATTCAATACAAGGTTTCCATGACAACATGATAGTCTTTTCTACAGGCATCGTCCTACAACCACCACTACAATACTAGCAGTATAACTACATTGTGGGTATATTGCTGCATATTGAAGACTGGTTATTCCGCCACACTCCATCCATGCCCAGCCAGTCCTAGCCTAATAATATTCTTTACTTAAGCACTATAGCCTCCTACATCTGGCATCTTTCCCTCTTATTACCACACTAGGCCGTTAATCATCCAAGGACACGGTCATTAACGTGTACTGCACCTCTACACCCACACACCTGAATAGGCTCGATGATCTTATCAGAAAGGTTGCAGGCCAAAGCAAATCGTGTAGTGGCTGAGTATAGCTCCATGGTACGTCGGAGGGCTTGCTGGGCCCCCTCAGTCATGCTGAGAGAGGGAGAGGGAGAGGAAGAGGGAGAGGGAGAGACGGGGAGAGAAATGATATTGAAAGTTAATGTGTTGTTAAAGGGGTTATGCTAGGACTGTATCACCGATAATTGGTGAAAAGTTGCATTCTCACAATGAGAGACAGGAGTTGTAGACAAAATAATAGGTACCAAGATGTCAAAGAAAAGGTACGTCTGGTACTTATAAGTCAATATAATGGTTGCCTTACATATACCCTAGGTCTTATTGCAGGAACCCTAAAAATTTAAAATAAAGCAGTGTTCTTAGTGGATATATAATTTTAAAAGATATTACTTTGAAAATATATAAGCGATATAAAGGAATGATTGGTACAAATAAATGATTAGAATGGGTGTAGACGGGGTACTTTATTAATTTGTCGAAGTGCATATATCCAGTTGTGGCTCTCCTCTCTCTCTCCTTCTCTCTCTCTCTTTCTCTCTCTCTCCTTCTCTCTCGCTAGTACTGACGCTAGTGCCTTACCTGTCTGCTTCATCGAGAATAACAATTTTATGGCGGCCCGCTGGTAGCTGTACTTTACGTTGAGCAAACATTTTGATCTTGTTGCGTACTACATCTATACCTCTGAATGATTAACATGACAATAGAGAGCGAGGAGGGAGACAGAGAGGAGGGAGAGAGAGGCGGGGTCAACCACCAGTTAAATAATAGGACAGCACTACTACGTCACATAGCACCACAGAGATGATAACCTGCCAATGGAATATACGACAGGCATATTAAAAATAAACGATGCACAAGGGTAATCTACAAGTAGTGGTAGTTATAAGCTAGGCATGGGGTGTCATCAGCCAATAACCTTTAAAAGACCTTGGAGATGATTGGGGAATAAAGGAAACAGGACTGGATTATGATTGGTTGATAACCCACCTATCATCAGAGGCATTCAGTTCTAACAAGGCCTCCTTAACGGCAGGTCCAAGGAGAGCACGTGCCAAACATATGATACTAGTGGTCTTACCAGTGCCTGGTGGACCCTAAGTGCAAGAGAAAGTGAGCAAAGGTAATAAGATATGATATGCTGGTCGTTAGAACTCTGCATACATGCATCATATTACGTCATATATGTCAAGTATATCACCACTATTCGCAGAGTTTGGCATTTATGGTATAGTCATACACATTGTCCTGCAGGTAGATAAAGTCATATATATATATGTATGTATGTATGTAGATATGTATGTATGTATGTACGGTATACATATACATATACACACAACATTAGGAATACTCGGCAATAGGTTAAATGTATACAATACATACAAAAGTATATAAACATTTGTAGAGAGAGCTCTATAAAACCAACTAATTGACAAAACAAAATAAGCCACACCCACGAATAGACCCTACCCAAGACTTACTGAGATGACAATATTGGGCATGTTCCCATGTTTGGAAATAACCTCCAACCGACTAACAGTCTCATTATTGCCCACAATGTCATTGAGGTAGATGGGTCTGTATTTCTCCACCCTGCCCCGCCCAAGGTGAGCCCACTACCACGGCCTACTACACATGAGGATATCAGCAAGGCATGCATATGGTAGTGTTATTGCTAAATTAGTTTTGTAAAGGGCTATGGAGAGAGGAGGATAGAATAGTAAACTGGCCGGTCAACTAGAAATAGAATGCAGAGTGTGGCCATGATAGGGAAGGTTGGGAAACAATATAGGTGAAGGTAGTGAGGAAATAGCTTATTGTATGGTATACTTCGAGCAAGCTAACATTTACATATCGGAATACCTGGTAACAAGGACAGTAAAGAGATTTTCAATGTACATGTCTTAATTAGTAAAATAAATACATGGTTCTAAAGTAATGGCCTGGCCTGTAAGGCGGAAAAGAACATGTTCAACTTCTTCAAGTGTATTCAGTGTAAGAAAATAAAGAGGTGTCGGTCCTCTTCATATTCTATATAATGTTAGCAAGAGGATAGTTATATAGTCCCATCTATGCACATATCTAACCCCTTCTATACACAACACAACAACACCATCAGCCTACTAAGCTGCATCTCTTACCAAGGTAGTTGGTATGATTCATCTGTATTTCCTTTAAAAGGGGCAGCTGAATCTGCATCCACCTGGTATGTGTCGGTAAAATGAAGTGTCATTAACATAGGATTGATACATTACTCTTTATCATCAATGCATTTACACACAGATAAGTGCACAAATAACTACACCGTAAAAAAACAAAAAGAACGAGCGTATATCTTTACACAGAGCATATCTCTACATAAATTTACACAATAAATTTCAAATATATGTACAGCCATATAATCTTATAATTCATTTTAAAAGAAACCTCCGCCACAAGGATTACTATATACCGTTTTGGAGATGACTGCAGGGGTGTCAACGTCCATCAAGTCGGTTTCAGTGTCAGGGTTCATATTTTATGTCTACTCTATAAATTCAAACCAGTACTTGACGTACGCTAAAGTAGGTATGATTTACTAAAAGAAATATAAAGCTAGCAGGGCCCTATTGAGTATTAACTACAGGATTGTAATATTTGAATAACAAGTACTGCAGATAGACGGGAGTAGGGCTGCATGGTCGTTGCTGTAAAGTATTCCGATTGGAATATTTTACAAAATGTTTTTTAGTATGTACTAAATATTGTTACGATCTCTAAATATCGTCATTAATAGAAAATTTATTGCATATTAATTATATCACAGAGTATTAATTTCTATATTTTCTGTCAAAAAAAGCTATAATTTATGGTCTTTAATCTAAGCAAACTCAAATTTTCAGCCCCACTATATAAAACAAAATAATCCAGCCCTATGTGCCTACTCTTACCTATTGACGAATTGGAGAGCACTTTATCAATTGGGCGCGAACGCCAAACCAATAAATATACTTTATTTCAAAATGGACTACGAATAAAAGTAGATACATCTGCTTTGGAACAGAAAGAATGCATGTATATCCATTCGCACTCACTTGCACTTTTATTATAGCCTTATGGACTTAAGAATGGTTTTCGTAAATGTAATCTTTAAGATAATTTTACTCTGTTGTTTTCCTTTTTGTTTGATTTTTTTTTAATAAAAAAGGAATACGGTTCACTCCTTTTACTAGATAATGTTCAGGATTGTAAAGATATGTCTTAGTAGTTATTGAAGGTATATTAAAGTATCGCTTCAATCGTGAATCAGGTCATAAAAAAGATGAAAAAGGAATATGAAAAGAGCCATAACATGGCGACTATTTTGCTTAGGCTTGTCGCTCACTAAATAAACTAGATAATTTCTGATGGCATTCAGAGCTGATTGTGGAAAGCATCTAATGTAAAAAGAAAGGAAGATAGATCACCAAATCATATGTTAAATGCTCCTGCTCGCTCTGGCTCTGGCTTCCGGCGACTGGCGGGGAAGGTGATATGTGGGTGTGTGTTGCCCAGTTGTTCTGGGCATTACTTTAGCGTCACTGTGAAAGTTGGAAATGTCAATAGTTCAAATACAGATTTCAAGACAGTGTGTTGCAGGATCTCTGCCATTCGCTGGTACTATTTTGATAGAATCTTATATTGTCGTCTAACACCAATAGATTGCAAGCTATTTTCCAAGGCTACATATGTAATAATAATTGTTAATAATATTGAATATTTACAGCTATATAAAGTAATATCCGAATTAATTAAATATTTCTGTTTTAACATAATCTAATATCATAAAACCATATCTGTCATTTGATAATTTGTTTTAGTCATGATTGATAATAACCTCCATAATACCCATGCTTTAGTTTCTTAAAAACCAATATACAAGTGAATTGATATTTTAAATAAGTTTGCTTGTATTTTAAATAATTGTAAATTATAAATCAGTTTGAAGTTTTATTAAACCTGCATTTAATAAAAGAAAAGTGAAACTCACCAATTCGTTCTTTCTTTAAATTAATATGGGACATTTAAATTTCAATAATTTATGAAGGTATCCAACGTTCCTAATCCTAATTAGCAAGAGAGCCCATACCGAAAATCAATTTGAGTAAAGAGCAAAACTATCTCGTAACTGTTGATTTCAGCCTAGATATTTATTACCTTGCTGTGTTGGAGTTAGTATCTAACTAATTATGGATGGCAGCCGAGATTGCAAGCAGAGAAATGAATAACGGAAAAACAAAATTTATTTAACACAGTAGAACAACAAGAGGAGGATTGTGTTACGGAGAAAAGCCTTTATACAATCCAAAGATAGGTTGCCCGTAATTAATGGAACAAAGCCAGTTAGAAGGTTATTATCAATTAAATAATTTGGAATAACTATTTACCCCGCCATACTGTATAGGTAAACTTATTTGATAATATCATTATAAATCCAACATAAAGAGAATCTTTTGCAACTGAAATATGTCTTAAGTATTTATTTATAAGAGAAATTTGTACTACAAGTACTTTTTCTACTCTATGTGCGACAATAACTGTAATCATAGATTGTTTCTTAGCTTCAAGTAGAATAAATAGACAAAATCAGGTCTAAATATTTCATATTGAGTTTCATAATCACGTAGACAAACGCATATACAGACCCAATGTATTTGGATAATGCTAGTCAAATTCAATTCACATCAATCCTCCAATCCTCTAGCCTTATTGGCTTTATTTTACATAAATTACATGATCATCTATTCAAGGTAGATCTACTTCAAGAAAAAAAGGTAGTTAATTTACAAATACCTTATATATATTATCCACCCTATGGCCCTATTATACATTCTCATATGAGACAATACAATATATCGCTAATGATACGTCGTTATTTACTAACTATACTCTTAATATACCCTAATATCTCAATTTAATATATAACGCAGCTTATAGCAGCGTTTTTAAAAAAAACTCTTTTCCACGTGGTGAACAAGTAATGGCTTCAGGTGTGTTTCAGTTTGACCTAGAAGGAGCACTTCCTCACGACAACGAGAACGATGACTTCTTGAGTTCTGACGATGATGAGGTTTCTCATTTCTCAATGAATGATGAGTTTGAAGATGTGCTTAACCATGATGGTAGCTCAGGCAAACCCTTTGGTGACTTGCAAGCAGAGCCTGGCTATTCTGTTACAGAAACTTCACTCATGAGCGAGGCCATGAACCTAGACACAGAAAAAGTTGGACGTGATTCGTTTGACTTGCTGAAGGTGTTGGGACAGGGTGGATATGGAAAGGTAAGATAAGTTTTCAGGTGAATGGTTATTACGGCAGGTTATATCAGGTTTTACAAAAGCGCATGGCTAAAATAGAAACGTATATGCATACACAGGTACTCACGTATAGAAAAAAGTGTACAAGTGAGTCTTATTTTTGCATTTATTTTTCACCCCACCATATTCTGTTTCATAATCTATCCACAACCCTGTTCCGTTTTTAATTCTCTTTTCTTTGTTTGTATCCATATTAATTCCCACTAACTATGCCGTTAATTTCTTTCATCATACTAGGTGTTTCTCGTAAGGAAGGGTTTCGGCAAGCACGTGGGTGAACATTTTGCTATGAAGGTTTTGAAGAAAGCCACTATAGTTCGCAAACAAAAGGACACAGAGCATATCAAAACGGAACGTAGTGTGTTGCAGGAAGTGGCTCATCCGGTAGGTAGAGGAGGGAGATATGGGGGATGTGGGGTGAATTGTTCGGTATGGGTACATGTTAACGATTATGTGTGGGTAGATGGGTGATGGAGTGATGATTAATATTGCTAGTGGGATACAAGATAGACACTGGAGAGTGGAGGAGAATGGAGTCCTGCCTACGGGTATAGCTAGGGGCGGGGCTTGGCCTCAACTGATATCTATCTATTACCCTATAGTTTATTGTCAACTTGAAGTATGCCTTTCAGACCGACGAGAAATTATATCTAATTATGAACTATCTACCTGGGGGAGAGCTGTTTACATATCTAGAGCAAGAGGGTAGGTGTATATGGGGTTGGCTGTTCTCTCTCCTCCTTGTTACTATGGTTACTATGCATACACTGACTGGTGATGTGTCGCCTGGTCCTCCTTTCCTGTCCTTCTCTATCATTATTTAACTATGCTTATATCTATAGCACCCTCTCATTCTTCTCATTCTTTCTCCTTCCCCTTTCCCTCCTTGCTAAATACTTATATATCATATGATTGTAGCTTTACCTTGGATGACAATCAGCTAATCATAAAAGTTTTTATTATGAAATCTTAATGCTATGGCCATTTATTGAACATTGCGTTTATCCAATCACTACATTCGAAGGAAAGGTTTGGACATGATATAATTGGTGGACAATACTGTTTTTATCACTGCCAGTTCCTACTGTAGCGAGTGTGATGTGATGATTAGTTGGTCAGATGTTAATCACAGGTATTTGATTGGTTTCCTCAGGCATGTTTCTGGAGGATGTGGCAAAGTTTTATCTGGCGGAGATTAGTCTCGCCCTAGGCCATATCCACAGCTTGGGTATAGTGTACCGGTAGGTCCCCTTGTGTCCTATCTCTCACCTCTATAGGGTGATATCGCTCGTGGGTAGGCCGTATAACTATAACCGCAACATAGCCTAACATTAATACTATTAATATACCACATATAGTTAAGCTGAAAAAAGGTTTACTGGAAGTATAGCACCTTGGGAAACTTGTAATCTTATTAATTAAATTAGATTATCTGGGAAAATATTACTGGTTCTGCAAGAACTTTAATTTTTTATTAGTTTTTTAAGTAATATGGGGGAGGTAAACGGAGTCCACCCGAGTGATGCTTTTAGATTGCATATCATAGATGACCTGGGAAGTTACATGGTGATCCCCGCATAGCATTGGCTGAAAATCATTCATTCCTAGTTATAGATTGCTTTAATTATAATAGGCAGGAGGTTATGGGCAGAGTTATATTTATATTGTGTATCCTATTAGTTATACTTTTAAATTCACTGGTTAGTATGAACGAAAGCAGTCTTTAGTCTATGCATGCGTTTTACATGGTCTACATACTACTGTTATTACCACACATACCATCATGCATGCTATTATGCATATTATCATACATACTACTATACTACCATACATACTATTATACTACCATACATACTATTATACTGTCATACATACTGTTATACTGTCATACTTACTATTATAGTACCATACATAATATTATACTACCATACATACTATTATACTATCATACATACTGTGATACTGTCATACGTACTATTTTACTACCATACATAATGTTATACTGTCATACATACTATTATACTACCATACATACTATTATTCTCATGCATATAGTTTTAACCTCTATGTATGAGCAGGAGCCTATGATTTTACTTTTATATCTGGAAAATTATTGATGTAAATTCCTTTGTATACCTAAACAAGCTAAATTTTAAATTGGTTTTACTTGAGAGAATTTATTGGTAGTATCATATCATTATCATGACATATATCATCCAATCACTGTAAATATTGGGGCTATCTAGATCTATTTTAACCCAATAGGAATCCATACAGAGATCTCAAGCCTGAGAACATCATCCTTGATGCTGAAGGTGACTCTTTTCATTCACCGTTCTACGTTGTAAGATCGAGACACTATACTGGATAGTGTATTGTATTGTAGTGTTGTATTGTTATATGTATTTACTACCATAGTGTGTTGTTACAATACACATTGTTGTGTTGTATTGTTATGTATATTTACTACCATAGTGTGTTGTTACAATACACATTATTGTAGTGCTGATCTATTTCTAAGCTTAACATGACTGACCCTTGTAGGCCCAAGGCTATCAGTTCGCATCTCTGTGTGATATTTTATTATACCACTCCTATGTCATGATATATATATATATATATATTTATCTATCTATCTCCTTATCTATCTATCTATCTATCTATCTATTTATATATCTATCTACCTATCTCTCAACCTATCTATCTATCTATTTATTTATCTATCTATCTATCTATTTATCTGTCTACCTATCTATTTATCTAGCTCTTTCTCTCTTAATATTTTTATTATACCCGATTCTTCCGTATACCTTCCACCAATCATATCTCTGGTAGTCGTAAAACTAGATACAAAGAATTAAACATATATCCGTCAGCATTTAAGGTTATAAATATTACTATATAAAGTCATATATCTCACTATATAAGGTCATGCATCTCACTATATAAGGTCATACATCTCACTATATAAGGCCATGCATCTCACCATATAAGGTCATACATCTCACTATATAAGGTCATGCATCTCATCATATAAGGTCATCCATCTCACTATATAAGGTCATACATCTCACAATATAAGGTCACACATCTCACTATATAAGGTCATGCATCTCACCATATAAGGTCACACATCTCACTATGTAAGGTCATACATCTCACCATATAAGGTCACACATCTCGCCATATAAGGTCATACATCTCACTATATAAGGTCATATATATAACTGCAACGAGTGAAGATACAATGGCCTGCTAGTATAGCTTTCCTTGGGATTATAAGACTGTACTCTTTAAATTATACACCGTGATCTATCTCGTCATAATGACGTATAAGCCTAATGCCTCATGCTAGTGACATCATAGGAGAGGAGATATATCTGTATAGGATGTGCCGTATTATATATTATGGTAGAGTGTGATTGGGGTTCGTCTCTACCTGCTTTATACTATACACTCCTCATGTCATACCTTACCTACGGCCTATGGGCTGTGACTTGTGCCTATTAGTATTCTGATCAATTATTGGTTACAGGTCATGCCGTGCTCACAGACTTTGGCCTAAGTAAAGAAGCTATAACTGGCAACGTGCGAACCAATACTTTTTGTGGCACCATAGAGTATATGTAGGCGCATCTCTCCTCTATCTCCTATTCTATTTGCCAGTATTCATGATTACTATGCCGACAAATGAGAGAAATGATTTAAAAATTAAAATTAAAATTTTCTCCTAAGCGGTCCGTCCGGCCTGTTTTGCAATTGCAATTATATTAATAAACCCCGCTCTTTAAGATGTGTGATTCCTAACCTATTATAAAACAATAGAGATATAACCGTTTCTCAAACATCTGTCTTTGTGACGTGACCCAGCACCAATCAGCTGTCACCTGACCATGGCCTTCCTTATTAGGGCACCTGAGATCTTAACTCGACAGGGCCATGGGAGGGCTGTTGATTGGTGGAGTCTAGGGGCACTAATGTATGATATATTAGTAGGTCAGGTAAGCAAGATGAGAGGAGGATTAATTCTATCCAAGAGGTCTATATACCTATATA
>NAOQ01000086.1:93927-112946 GCA_002751075.1 Ichthyophonus hoferi | reverse complement strand
TATACCTATATACCTATATACCTATATACCTATATACCCATATACCTATATACCTATCTACCTCTATACCTATACCTATTTACCCATGTGTTAGCTTATCCAATTACTAATTATTGCCACCACTAACTCGCCAATGGATAGCCACCATTTATCTCCAATAATCGTAAGAAAACCATGGACAAGATTCTCAGGGGCAAGTTAAATCTACCACACTACATAACAGACGATGCAAAAAACATGCTGACTAGGGTACGTATATGTGGGATGTATAGTAAGATAGTATAGTATAGTAGGATAGTGTAATAGGATAGTATAGTATAGTAGGATAGTGTAATAGGATAGTATAGTATAGTAGGATAGTGTAATAGGATAGTATAGTATAGTAGGATAGTGTAATAGGATAGTATAGTATAGTAGGATAGTGTAATAGGATAGTATAGTATAGTAGGATAGTGTAATAGGATAGTATAGTATAGTAGGATAGTGTAATAGGATAGTATAGTATAGTAGGATAGTGTAATAGGATAGTATAGTATAGTAGGATAGTATAGTATAGTAAGATATTATAGTGTAGTAGGATAGTGTAATAGGATAGTATAGTATAGTAGGATAGTGTAGTAGGATAGTATAGTATAGTAGGATAATGTAGTAGGATAGTATAGTATAGTAAGATAGTATATTATAGTAGGGTAGTATAATAGGATAGTGTATAGTATATAGTGTATAATATATTGAATAATAGGATAGTAGATAGTATAGTAGCATAGTGTATAGTATAGTAAGATAAGACAGGAAAATAGAGTAGGGTAGTATATAGTATAGTATAGTAGCATAGTATATAGTATAGTATAGTAGGGTATTATATAGTATAGTATAGTAGGGTAGTATATAGTATAGTATAGTAGCATAGTATATAGTATATAGTATAGTATAGCAGAGTAGTATATAGTATAGCATATAGTATAGTATACTAGGATAGTATATAGTATATAGTATAGTATAGCAGAGTAGTATATAGTATAGCATATAGTATAGTATACTAGGATAGTATGTAGTATAGTATGTAGTATAGTATACCTAACTCTCATTTTGCTCTTTCCTCTATCTCTATGTGTTATCTTAGGCTCTCTCCTACCTTGTCTTAATTCCTTACTAGAACCATACACAAAACTACGTTTAAATGTATATACTCACATACTTACCTGTTTTGTTACAGTTGCTAAAGCGAACACCTTCATCCCGCCTGGGGTCTGGGCCTACGGATGTGGAGGAAATTAAAGAGGTTTTCCTCTCTCTCTCTCTCTCTCTCTCTCTCTCTCATTGTTTTCTTTTTGTTGTTCACCCTGCATGCTGTAGGCATTTCCTTGTTGTGATGTATATGCTGCATACTCTCTTACAGGTTGTGGAGTTAACCTCAGCCTTCTAGGTGACAGTATACCAATAGGACTGACATATATATATAATGTATAATATATATAGTGTATATGTGTTTTTCGCTATTTTATCCTCTGTTAGACATGGGCCTTTTGCACTGCCACTTGCGTCATGTGATTGGTTTACCTAATACAATACTTTAACTCTAGGTTTGTTGCTACTTTTGTTTTTACTTGTACCCGTTCTTCCTATTATTTTGATTGGTTGGTGTCTGAGCTAAGCCGTCAATCAAAGGCTATACTGACCAGTTATATAGTATATACTGTATGGCATGCATGGAGTTTACTCTCTGACCTCTTGGCCTGGCCTGGCAATAACACAATACCCTTGCCAACCCTGTTTGCCCTCCTCTCCCTCTTCTCCCTCCTCTACAGCACGCTTTCTTCAGTGATATTAACTGGGATGATCTTTATCATCGCAGAATCAAAGCCCCTATTCGCCCTGAGGCTGTATGTTACCCCGTTGGCTTATTAATTGTTTAATTATTAATTAGGAAAGTAAATACATAGATATGCGCATATCTTTTGCTTTTAAATATTCCGTGGGCTTTATTATTATCATTACTATTACTATTATTATTATTATTATTATTATTATTATTATTACTATTATACTTTTACACTATCATGCATATACATACTTCTAGGTACTAATATTTTTAATGGGTTGACAGGGGCTACCCGATGAAGCCAATAACTTTGATGAGAAGTTTACTAGCCAAGAACCTATTGAGTCTCCTTGTGATTTAAAACTAAGTCAAAGCCAGGCATGTATATGTATATGTATATGTATATGTGTATACTGTCCTTTCCTGCACACTCTGTTCCAGGCTTCCTTTGTCTTATTATGTCATGCAATGTAACCATAGGCTTAAGTCTTGCCAATTGTTATTGTAATCGGTTTGTTTCATTTTTTAATTGCTTCTTAATTCTGAGCCTCTATTGGTTAATACTAATCTCATAGCCTAATTAAATATTTGATGTGAATATAGATAGCACTTATAGACTGGTATTTGATATGATTGGGTGAATAGATCTTGATTTATTTTAATTTAAAAATCTCTACATGAAACATGGCACTGTAAATAGCCATTAGAATCAGCTCAATTATAAACCCTTAATTTGTATTGGTGGGCAGGGTCCCTGTAAATTATGTGCACCCAATTAGATCTATGTAGATGTAGCTTGTAAGTAATTGGAAGATATTGAGTGGTTATGTGATTTTATCATGATAGTTGGTGGCATTTGATTTGCACGTGAAGAGTCTTTCCTAAAATCTAACATATGATTGGTCATGATTCATGCTATGTAATGTATGCCTGTTTATTTTAAAAGCGATATTGATAGTAACCATGACAACATATATTATAAACATTACAAAGAGAGAGAGAGATGCATATAAAAGGTTATATTATACACGTACATTGGACTGGCATTGACCCTTGTGAGCCTGTATATGCTGTATGCCAACGCACCCTGTATATACCAGATGGACACTTTCCAGGGGTTCTCCTATGTGGCCCCCCATCTACTGGAGGAGCTCCATAGTCCTAATAACCGAACGAAGACACAATCGCGGTTACGACATCTTTGCTATGATTGTGATCAATAGTTATAATTATGAACATAGTTTATTTTCCCGTGCCAAACCTTGCTTTATCTCTACTACGTCGCCTGTCTGTATTAGATGAATTGGTTGGCTGACTGGTTAGCTTAGATGAAGCGAGTGTACTGGTATTGTTGGTCAATGACTTGGTGTAGGCAGCTGGCAAAGGCTGACTGCTGACTGCTGGTCTGGCTTATTACTTCTATATTCCATTACTATATATTAGGTATATTAGTCATTCATATTGAACACTAAACATAGCATGCAAACATATGCCAACAAGGTATCCAGTAGGTGCTCGGATCATACTGCATAGTCCTTTCTTGATTTTACGTCATTATACCTTACGTTGCTGTAAATAATGTAGAGTCACATATATTACTACTTCGTATACTCCATGTCTGTAAATTGTTCACCGGCATGCGGGTTTAGACTCTTTTAAATCATTTAATTGGTATTATTTCGTATTGGTCTTGCTTTTGAAACAATCTTATTTATGTTTTTTTTTTCCAAGTTTATGCTTACAGTAGTATTATGAGCGCTCATAATTTGAAAACACGTAAAACTATTTAATTATTATGGCATCAAATTCATGGGAAGCAAGAGGATATGTCTTACAGGAAATTCTCAATCGACCCTCAAAGTCCATCTTGTGGTTCTTTTCATGGTTGGTTGGTAGAGAGGCTGGGGCTGATACTGGCTATCCTGCTGTAAGAATAGGAGCCGTTCAATGTACACTAAGCACGTATTGCTTGGTGTCAATGTGGAGTTGTTTGTGATGTTTCAAATGTACAGGACTGTGTCTATGTGTAGTTAGAACAATTCCTTGGTGAACACTACCATACAGCACTGTCATTTGAAGCCCTACTGGTACTACCCGATCTATTAAACTCTCTATAATGTGTTTCCATTATCTAAATCAACATCAATTATTACAAACTTGTTTAGGCCCTTTTATTGATTCATAATGCAAATATTGCGTGCACGGATTTGCTCCTCACCTATTGTCCAATCATAGAGTTATGTTTGTTTTTAATTGTGTTCAGCCAAATGAGCAAGAGATCAGAGATATATTGAAGTTTGATAATCCGTAGTCACATGGTATGGTATGAAGATATGCTAAAGGTTACTAAGACTATGTAATGACAATATGATGTACATTGTTGATATAACAGTTTGAGCCATGAAATTAAGGTAGCTAAGGTATCGTTTAGTAAAATAACTCAGCTATCCAGGACCGTATCATTGTGATGCATGAAGAGTGTTGACGTTATATTGACGTAATATACTAATGATAAGTATGTCAGGAATATAGGTCGGTACACGCGTATTTATACTAGTATTTATACTAGTATTTATATTAGACATATAATGTAGTTTACATTTAGTAGTTAGTCAAGCCAGTAATACGCGGTGTAACATCCCAAAATGTATTACCAATTGGTTGTTTAATTACATACCGAAAATATTTCACCTATAAAAACAATGATACAAGTCGCGCAGCTTTCTTAACATAAAGAAACAACTAATTGGATGAGTATACAGAGTTGTATATTTCCCTATGATAATAGTATTGTAGCAACAATAATGTAAGTGACTGACTACTCCATAATTTTGGAAATTTGAAAGATATACAAGTTAGATAAATTCAGTCTTGCGTTTCATTAACAGTGTATATAAAAAGATAAAATATACTTGAAGCTACAATCCATTAAAATAAATGTCTTGTGACGTAACAGCAAATATAAAAGATAGTCGCTATTGGCTAAAAATCCTAAACCTTGCCACTAAAAATCATTTATATATTTATTTGTACGCACATAATATATACCTATAGTATATCGATACGCATAAATCAAGCCGTTGGTGCTATATCTAATATTTAATAAGTTAGGGCCAAGGTCATTACTTAAAACAAGCCCTATTGATATATAATAATATCTCACCAGTAAAGTGATATTTTCTAAACCTGAAGCTAATTTGCAAGAACTATCTTTCTATAGGGTAGATTTTCTATTGGTAACGAAATATACACCAATTTTTATTAGATGACTATGCGCCAGTCACATAACTTCTAATAAAATATTCGTAAACATTAGTTCAAATTTTAGACTTGCCTACCAAATAAAGCATAGAAGAGTCAAGCGATTGGTGCATAATACTCTAAAATAAGTGAGAACCATATGGAGTTATATTTGCAAAAATCAAAAAAGGCATAGCTATGAAGTATTGGTTGCTATATTCAGCAGAGTTGTGACAAACAGCATTCATGCCATACAAGGGATATATGATGCTTTGTTAGCAATAAAAAGTAATTTTTAATTTTATAAAAAAGCTTTTTAATTTTTTAATTTTACTGTTTTTCACCAGCATTATACAATAGTATAATAAAAATTATTTGGATAAGATACAAAGGCCACGCCTTGCAATGTAGGATGTTCTACACATCATGGCTACATTTTCTACACAATTGTAGTATATATTGACAGCTTTAGTATTAATCTGATTAACTAAGAAAAAAAAAGCAAATAAATAATATATGAAAAACAGGATATAAATATAGTTGCAAATAATACGCCAGTTTATAACAGGCCTACTAAACAGTAGGCACAGGATTGCCTTGGCTAAACTTCAAATACCCTTAGAGATAGATCTAATACACATATGTTGTCCTGGAACATTACACATACGTGAACATACACAGCTCAATGCATACATATACATGTACATGTAAATGTAAATGTATGTATTCACTCCTCATCGTCATCTTCCATATCTGACATACGGAATTCTTGCACAAGATCGTCCTCACCATCTCCATGCATAAAGTCCTCCAATGATTTCTTCTTGGAGGAAGTCTCCTTTGCCTTAGGTTCGGATTTGACACTCCTGAAGTACATATTATATTAGTATATAGATGGTTTTACTACATTCCATGGTGGCTGTAACTAAATTTGTCTCAGTAAGAGAGGCTCTTGGATAGACTTTGCATGTATTTGGTAAGAAATCAGTCTCTTTATAGCGTGACTATGCAAGGTAATACTGGCTACAAGTAGAAAGTTAGTAGGAAGGAGAATTTAAAAGTAATGAATATAGGATGATTAAGTATCTTCTAATATATATATCATGTAAAAAAAAAAGAAGGGTAATTCCACATAAGAAAAATGGTTTTAAAAACAAAACCTTGCTCAGGGCAACATGAGATAAAAGGTAGCAGCAAAAAAAAGAAAGACGTATTATAGAGTTATGCTATGCTATACGTAATTCAAGTAGTGTACATACACTAATATATAGTATACAGTAAATAAAAAAATAAACGTTACACATACTTTTTCTCCTTCTTTTCCTTCTTGGCCACCTTCTTGACAGTCTGGTCTTCCTCCTCATCACTATCCATTTCCTCTCCCTCTCCCTCTCCCTCTCCCTCTCCCTCACTACCCTCGTCCTCTGACATACTATCTCCTTCATCCTCGCTCTCCTGGGCGGGCTTCCTGCCCTTTTTAGACTTCATGTCCTTATCAATGGTGGCCTGTAGAGAGGGAATGTGTTATAGAAAGAAGTATACAGTAATATAAAGTGCTTTAAAAAAAACTCTATCTATACAATGATGGTATGCAGAAAATTAGCTATAAACAGAAGGAAACATAATTATAGGCAGGGTATTGACATGCATATTTTGGGTACGGTTTGTACCTGCATAGCGTCTCTTCTGGCATCAGCTGTCTGCTGCCATGACATGTGATATTTCTGAAGGGGTGCCGCGTTCTTGTCCCTTAGGTCTTGCTCCCATTGGGCCTGTGAGCGAATAAATTTTTATGTTAGAAAATAAGGACCAATAATACCCTCTTTCACATAACCTAAATAAGAAATATTAAAGCTCACAATATGTTAAAGAAATACCGATTAAAATATATCATACCAATTTGCATATCATGAGAATTAAAACAATAGCGACAATAGGAGCATATTATAATATTATAACGTATACAGTAACCCTTAGGAACAATGTACAGGCTATAAGTGCATATAAATACGTCAACAAAAAGAAAAGGCTAGCATATATATACTTCATATATACTTACTACTTCTTGGTAGTCCTTGGGTCCAAATGATACGCTAGTCCTTGCTTTGGCCACATAGGCTACATTCTCCTTCAACTGAGTAGAACAAAATACGTATTATGAAACAATAGGATAAGGGGGAGGGAATAGAGAATATAGTATAGAGGTAGTAGAAAGAATATAGTATAGAGGTAGTAGAAAGAATATAGTATAGAGGTAGGATGCGAAATATAAGGTTACCTTTTTAATTATCTCTAGCAGGCCGTTCTTTAGCTTGAAGTTCTTGGACTTCTTTTGAATTTTAGAAAGCTGAATATCAGGAAAAGGTAGGGGTCAATACCACATATGTACAGTGTTAGGCTATATATATGGGCATACATATGCCATTGGTGAGCAAGTATACACGCACCTATACACGTTCCACCCTACTCGTATCACCACACTATGTTTCTATACCAATATTAAACCCTCCCACCTACGTTTATTTTCTATCTCTACTATTTGGTATAGGTACAATCCCTATGCTATTCCTGCCTCCTGTCTCTTATTTCCCCTAGAGACCTTCCCATCACATATTCACACGGCACTCACCTGTACAATAACAGGATAAGCGAATTCAGCAAAAGAAATAGCACAGCTATGCACGGCCATGTTTTCCAACAGTAGCTCTAGGGCCACATCCACTGCCCCTTCCTATAGGGAGCAAGAGAGAGCAGTATATAGTTAGAATACCTCCGCCTGTCTCACTGTAACACTGGCCATTCATGGGTGATGGGCTCTTGGGGTATATACACAAATAAAATATCGATTATTGCGCTGTTTATAAATCAATATAACTATATTTATGTGTAGATGCCTACACACGTACGTATACAGTACTTTAACTTCCTTATAAGGACAATCAATACCCATCAGGGTGTTGTCGTACTATGAAGATCTTCCTTCTCCCATGTATTTCACTCAATGAAAGGCAATTTAAAACTAATATGTATATTCTGGGCCAATGGTTTTAATCTAATTAATGATAATCACGCCATCTAAAAGAGAAAGAGCAATAGGAAACAAGGTATCTAGGGAAAGAGTATAGAGACTTGGCAAATTACCTGGAAGGTCTTGGTGCCCAGCTGACCCTTGGATATTCTGATAATGTACTGAAACATGGGTGGTTTGCCAGTCGACAGCTTGGGCTTACTGGTAATATGTGTTGATTGGAAAACCTAGGTAACGATGTACGTATGAATATATAGGTTGTCAGATAAACCACATGAGAAGGGACTAGGATTTGTGCTAGAGTAAATATTAGCATCAGGGCAAAAGGCTATCTAATGTCATCTACTAGGTTCTCTCTTATGCAGGCCTTATTGAAGAATATTATAAGGAAAGGTTACAGAGGTGTATAATACCTCCAGTAGCAAGGGCGTCACAGGCACGAAGGTGCCAGTCAGCCTGGACATGTGGTTGAGGGAGCGGATCATATGGAATCTAAGTGGGAAGTACTGGGCTGTGGCAATCAGTCTGGAGAGGGTAGGGGTGAGGGTAAAGGTAGAGAAGAGGGGGACGAGCATATTAGGTACACTGTACACTACCCTGCCAATATATATTATACACTTTTAAATAACCAATGAAAGCGGACGGTGACACTTATAAGTAAAAATACAAAAACATATAGGTATATGTCTGCAATCCCTTTAAAATGACATCAATACATACCCGATCACACCAAGAAGCAGTTGGGCCAAAGGGTATATGAGGGGTCTCAATATAACACTTGGATGCTCAGACACTACCCTACACCACAGCTGGGCTGATTTGGTATACTGCCAATTATAAACATTCATAAAGGCCTCCTGTAGTCCAATACATAGGCTTAGTTAGTTTTATGCTGTCGATATTAACTTTTAAAACACAATGTCCACTAGCGAACCATCCCGTCATAAGAGATATTTAAATAGTCACCATTTTTCAAGAACAAAATACAATAAAAGCAACGTGCACATATTCCTCATTTTAAATTATTAATAATAAAAAACTAGAAAAGAAGAGAGACTAATAAGAGACTAGGAGGGAGAGAAGGAGGAGAAGGGGGGGGGAGTAACCTTCTTTTTAGTGGTAATAGCAGTTCGCAGGTGAATGGCCAACTGACGAATGTACACGAAGGCATGTTGGTAGGTTATGGCTGGGTCCACTCCACACATCTCCACTACACAGTTCTCCTGTTGATTGAAATATTATATTAGTATAGTGCATAAAACATAGATCATTTACCTTATAGCACATAACATACATAGAATAATATGCCAATACCATAGAGTACAATGATAAATCCAATCATATTGCACACATCATATAGGTTTAACCAATAGTTACGTACCATAAACACCAATTTAGGATAATTTTGGGCCGATGCGAATTTGCAGTTCCTAACATACGTCATATATAGTTGCTGTAAAAGAAGGGGTGAAGGAGATGTGTATTGGTTAATGGTAGAGCCCATGTATATCACATAACGTCTATGACATCAGTCCAACCATATGGAAGCCCATTGGAAGATCAATCTCAATTGACCAATGAACATGTCCTGGCCCTTAACTAAACATAAATACCATGCATCCTAGATCTGATAAAAGTTTATGTCTGATTTTGATTGATGTACTAGAATAAAAATCTTTTCATAATATTCCCATTCACTCATAATACAGTATTAAATAAGGCTAAGTGACTAGACGAGTGCCTATATATATAATGGAATACATCAATAAAATACAACAGTAAAGGAAAGTAGTACTATAAATCTAAAGCACAGTCGAGATCACCAGGCGGGTATAGGTAAGTAGGTGGCCATCCAATACCAGGGAGTGTAGTGTATGTAGTATGTATATATATACCTTAAGACAGAATTCTAAGAAGGTAGCCTGGCAGGACAGCGCCACCTTTCTCACTACCAGGAAGGCCCTGACCATGACCTTCTCATCTCCATTGCCCCACAGTCCCAAGCATGTCTGTCCTCTCACCGCTCACAGTTAGGATAAAGTCAGGGTCTTTATAGTAGGGCAGTGATCGGGTGGGGATAGTGGCCAGAAGGTATATCTATAGCCCTGGTTGAGTGATATTACACCTACAGTCTAAATAAATTTATGTTTATCACTCTCAATAGTCTAACCGAATCCATTTCATTGGGGGTCAATAGTCAAATTATGTTAATATTTACCAATAGGACTCGTTTGTTATGAGTAGCTGACCCAGTCATCATGCAGTTATATCATTATAAACAACCGATATATATTAAAAATAGCAATTATTTCAATATAGGTGTATTGCATATCCATAATTTAATAGTTTGTTATACCCTTGGATGATTAGAGAGCTTTATATATATATATATATATTACTGCCAAAGATTATAACCTCATCAGCATATAATACATATGATAAGATGCACATTTAAATGCACTACTCCAATAAAGTGATTGGCTACAAATTATATATATATATATATAATTCATCCAGTTACATTTGGGCTACCAGATATGGCAATAATGCACGCGGACATGACACTCCACCAATTATGTACATGCATGCACACAGGATAGGGAGTTAGGCGCGCAAACATACCTTGATCAATAGACGGGCTATTTTAGGATAACAGGCAAAGAATGGCGCCATGGCCTCAAGGCATTGGAGGGTGAAGGCTAACATTGATGGCTCAGTCAACTGAAGATTGGCCAGGATAGGAGAGAGTAAGATAGGGGGAGGAGAACTAATCATCGTACCAATGATAATTGTTTTCTAAAAATAAATATCTCATCATGTATCTAAAGATATCAGGCCAATACCCGCTATATGCCCTAAATGAGATGGTGATCATATATAGCCCACAATAATGACTACCTCGTGACCATAATAACTTACCTGTCGCACAAAGTGCAGTAGATTGGCAATGAAGCTCTTGACCATCTTTCTCATATAGCGCCAATGTTTGCTTTTAGATGGGAGAGGTGCACTGCAAATACCCAGTGTGGTGTCAGTAGAATTGCAATGCTATTAAAAAACAAAGGGGTATGTTGGTTGGCTGGCCTGAAAGGTATAAAGCATGCTTGGAAGACCTATTGTACAAACAGGTAAAACAGAATATGTACCGTTGATATTGCTAACTTATTGATCAATGCTTGATGTATACAGACAGGCTCGCACCACATAATAACTTAGTTTTAACAGTAAATACTGTATAACCTTATCATTAGACCATCCTAATAGACATTGTTGTCCAGGACTTACCCGTACTATGTATGCGTCCTATATTACATATCAATTAACATCCAATAGCAGCATGGGTATTAATCATTAAAACTAGTGTACTTGGATATTAAATCATAACCAGGGTATGATTGGATAACCACGAACCCTTCCACATTTCATGTCCCATACTATTCAAAATAAGGTAGAAATATAACCAATCAAAACTTACGGTTTTCCCTCGGCTGGTTGGGCGACAGGGAGATGATGGTTTAAGGCAGCAGGGATCTTACGTAAGGCCATCACAACCAATTTGTTGAATACTATGAGCGAAAAGGTGTAAATATAAGTAGGGCGGAACATGTAGAGGTGTAGTACAACAGCCATATTATGTTATATACTCTAACAAGACTACTAGGTAAATTTCAGCTGAAATAGAAATGTTTACGTCCAGAAGTATAGGTAGAACAAAGAGAAAAAAATGGAAACGGCATGAAGAAGAAAGAGCATGGCAATGATAGTATAGTATAGCACAGTATATAGTACAGTATAGTATAGACAAAAGAAAAGACAAGTCATTCCATAAAAAAAAAATGGTTCGAATAACCTAAAGAAGAACCAATAAGAATAGAATCCAAATATAGATTATCAAAAAAAAAAGCAAACCTGTAGACTATGCAAATTACAACTACATAATGACACAGGAGAAAGAGAAATAAAGAGAAATAGAATGGGAATACACATACAGGTAGACCCTTCTAGCCTGTACTCATAGTGCGTCTTGGGATTCTTTACGTCATCCTCATCGGCCAGATGGCAGGCACATTTAAAGGCATTAAGAACTTGTCTGAGTGCATTGAGGGAATGTTTCTAAAAACATAACAGGGTAGAGAGAGAGGGTAGAACAGAGGTGTATTAGTATCTAAGGAAGATCGTAACATAGATTAAAATAATTAACAATTTTGGCTCGCCTGACACATACATATACCTATACCTATAACACATACTCCTCCAGGTATTACAGTTCATAGTAATTATAGTAGTTGCCATGCTAGCCCTGTCTTTTAAAATACTCACCTCAAATGCATCCTTATCCCACTTGGCCAACATCTCCTTGGTAACCAGACTTCCAATTACAGCTCTTTCTTTCTCTTCCTGTTCCTCCTCATCCTGTGCCATATATATGCTCAGTGAAATATCAACTATAAAGGTACATAATATCTCGGTAGGGTAAACTACAACCATCTGGTGTTACAGTCTTATCATATTCCTTTAATGCAGTATCAAGGCGAATGGGTTGCGTTCAGACTGTACATACTATACATATGGGTTATTAAAAAAATAGAATCGAATATAAGAATGAACCAAACAACCTATTGGCAGTTAAATGAATCAATATACACCAACAAACAATAGTCGTCAATCATAAGTGAAGCAATACAACTAGATATACATTATTCGTATTAAGTCAATTACACTCCTCCTTCCAGAGGAATTTAAGACGTGAGATCGATGTACCATGTACCTACCTCAATATCCTCTGCCATTTCCTCATCACTCCCCTCTTCAACCTCTCCTTCTCCCTCTCCCTCTCCCTCTCCCTCTCCATCCTCCTCTTCTTCTTCTTCCTCTTCCTCCTCGTCGGCCCCAAACTGCAGCAGACCTGGTTCCTCCTTGCTCAGAATATCAAAGAAGGCAGGATCGGTCTCTTTGAGTTTCATTAGAGCGTCATGGTGTGACGCAGCAGCAGATTTCTTAGATCCCTACATGATTTTCATTGGTAGGGTGAGTGATATGAATGGGAGATCAGCCTGCACATTGGATGGCAGAGCATGAAATCTGGTTGGCGGTGCGCTGAAGAACATGTATTATTGTCATGTATGGCATGCAATTCACTGAGAATAGTCTACAGTGCCTTGAATCAAAAATGTGGTAGTATAGTACGGGTGTAGACCTAGTTCAACCAAGAGATATTCAGAATATACAAGGTCATACACACACTGTATAATGTCCAGAGCCTATTGGTATATTATCACTTACTGTCTTAGTCATAGCAGTGTCTTCCTCACTGTCGTTCTCTTCCTGGGGCCTATGAAGAAAAACACTCTTAGGAACCAACCGGCTCACATAGTCATACAGATAATTACAAGTACTAACCTAACAAAACATTCTAACCATCTCGATAAAGAGATTTCCATCAGATAAAGTTCAAGTTATAAATATAGAGAGTGTATATATTTCCTAATTAAACTATATATGTCCTGATTAAACTTTCTATTCTTGGTCCATTCTCAGTGGGTAGATGTCAAAATGGAATGATTGTAACTAGGCCTAAGATACTACAGAATGTAATAACAAGTAAGCATTCCTGTTGCTTCTACGGCCTAAACACGATCAGGTACGTGCAGTTACTAGCTTTGCATGTGTTTGAGTATCTCTTACTCTTAGGAGGTATTGTGTATGTCTCCAAACTAATCTTGGATTTGATAAAGATCCTTGGTCACACAATTGTGCGAGTTAGTTCGTATAGAGAGAGATGTTAATAGCTTTGGTGTAAAATAGTTGACTATATAAACAGGTTTTTGTGTGTATAAGGATGAACAAAAGTTATCTTAGATGTATGCATGTCTTTTAAGCATAGATATATGTAGATGTTAACGTACGAAAGGCCCTACGTATGTGTGCATATACAATAATTATTAGCCAAGTGTTCAATCAGGTAATCTGAAGTTCATAAAGGGCTGGGTTGATGGCCTACGTTCTATATATAACTTTAAAGGACAATCCCATCACTATCTATCCCACCCACCAAGAACCCCACTCAGAAAATAATCAAAGGAAAACCTACTCCACGGTAGAGTCATTACTATCACTTTCCAAACCATGTTCAAGGAATTCGTCTGTAGTCAAGTCCTTTGACTCTTTTATTTCCTCAACTTCGGCTGCATTTTTCAAGTGGGATCAGATAAAGTATATGGAAGGGTGTTAAAAATGGTTCAGGACGTCTAAAAGGTAAACAATACGTGTGTAAATATGACTAAAATTGCAGTTATAAACATGTATATGTATATGTATATGTATATGCTTAGATATATGTATTTGTTTACGATCATAAGTATATGATCTTTACTACATTATCGAATTACCACATGTTGCTTTGCCCGAACCACGTTATATACACCCTACTATATATTACAGTATAATATAGTTACATAACTAGGTAGTGTGCAACCCACATACCTTGTGCCTTCTCCTTTTTACCAGAAAGAGCGGTAAACCTGTGCTCTTTCCTCTTATTAGCCCTGGCCTTTCCCATTCTCTAGGCCTATGTTATTATAATATAACTAATAATAATAATCTATCTACCGGTCCCAATCCAGGGTCATTCACGTACTGTAGATTAGCTTACACCATGCACACGTGTACCTTGCAGTCAGTACTACTGCATAAATTATATTTAAACATGTATATACTGATTGGTTAACACTTAATTATATGTAATTACCAGGCATGTTGACTGACGCCATTGCTCATTTAATCATTTCATTGGTGTAGAGGTATCCGAAGAGTATTGTGGGTTCTTTATAAGAGCCAGGTTGTGTGAAACCTTAAGTCAGAAAAATAAATAATAATAATAATAATAATAATAACAATAATAATAACAAATAATAATAGTAATAATAAAAGCATATATCAAGAAACAATATTAGGTTCTTTCAAAGTAATGATAGTGGTTAATATTATATAATATGAATAATTACTAAGTATTAATGGTGTATTAGCGCTAAGTATTATGCCACAGTTAAAGGATCAGTAAATGACGTAGAACATCATTACCTGTATAAAGATACACCAGGTGTAAGAGGAAAGCATGCTCCCAACATCTCTCCCTTAATATTTTGATAGCACTGACTATAGATACCATCTGAATATTAAAGACTGCATGTTGTTATTTTTGGTATCATCTTGTAGTATTTATTACTAGTTAACATGTGGAGTGAGGGTAGTGAGAATGAGGTGTTAGACGTGGAGGCAGATATTGCCCTGCTGAAGGCCCTTACAAGTGGTCAGAATCAGGTAGGCCTTTACTTTATTGTAACCCTTTACAGACTGGATAATATAGCATGTTATTACAAGTCCCTTTGAGAGCCACTCTCTTACCTGTGTAACTTGCACTGTATTATAGGATGACCCTGCAGATGAAGGCTCAGATGGGGAGTCAGACGTACCTTCCAATACATCCCATGTTCCTAGTGTGACTCCGACAGACCCTATACACAACAGAAATAATGTCCCTCTTCCTCCTAAACCTCCGCCCATCAAGGTACCTCCCTTGGGCTGTACTTAGTGATTAGCCTATATGCCTGATATAACTATATGTATGCAAGCTCTAGTTCTATATAGACAGGTGTAGCTAGGTGTACATTCTATTAGACGGGGGGGGGGGCTCCCTCCCTGGGCCCACAATGTGACCCACCTCCCCTATACTCCCCTATAGGTAGGGCAATGGGAGGCAAGAGAGAGCAGGATGTAGCATTAGGCAGTAGTTCTTTATCCATTGACGAATGTCGGTCTGACCGCCACTATTACCGGGCTATTATAGGCTATATATCATTATTGTCATGTGCCGTATATCCTAATATGGTCTTTCCTTATGTGCAGGCCTCCCTCCCGCCCCTTCCTGTTTATGATTTTGGGGGCCAATGGATAAACTTTCTCAACCAATCGCCGGTTGGTAATAAAGGTATTAGGGGTTTATTGTGCAATTTTATTGGTTCTATAATAGGTATATATATATATATATATATGGGTAGACAGATGTTTATCTACCTTGTTACATCATACCCTCACTCTTCACTCTTTCCTCCCTCTCCCCTCCCCTGTAATCTTACTGGACGCACATCTACTTATGTACCACTCCCTGTATAACCCACTAACATCCTTTCCTTCCATACACTCCTATCCAATGACTGTCTTTGCCGCCTGTATGGTCCAATTAGAACTTAGTCGTGACGTCAGTGAGACACTATTTCGCAATCGAGAACTTCAAGAGATACTACATGAGAAGCTATTGACTATAAGTCACACCCTGGAAGCCAATGAACGCCTGAGGGTGTGTCCCACGTGATTGGTCTATGATATATACCTATATGTGATTTCTTATTTATTCTGTCCTATATCCCCTATACTATTCTTATCGATCAATCAAGTGTGACTCCTATAGATTGATCGTAGTATATGTCGTTAATTTCAATCTAAAACTTATTGCATCTCTTTTATAGGTCAAGGTTATATAGGATAGTTAGAGTCCAATCACTAGACCATGTTAGTATAAATAATGCACAAGAAAGGGAACCTGATTGGATAGTGGTGAACCAGTTGGAATAAAGATATAATTGCAGGGATTGGTCAGGAGGGGGGGCGGGGGGGAGGTTATGGATAATTTAAAAAGAAATAATCATTGGTTTATATTCACTTAGCTTATGTGTATGATATACCTATGGATAAAACAATAGGAGCCATTCTAACTTCAGCCCTCCTAGAGAAAACTGGCCAAGCTGATCATCTCTCAGAGAAGGAACCGATTAGCTAGCAAGAGAAGAAATGGCTTTAGTTGTCCTTACTTCCAGGATGAGGATGGAAAGGTAGTGTCTCTATATGCCACTATAGAGGGATATTACTATATATGGGTCTATGGTATTACTATATGTAGGTTAATAGTATTACTAGATATAGCTCTATACTATTACTATATAAAAAGAAAATTCCTGGACATAGATTACGACATAGACCTATATATATGTGTTTTAATATGAGGTCATAGTACATTTGTATGGATGAGATAATACTATTTATATATCCTAGTTGACTATTTGACATGTGCTTATTGGTCCAATATCACCCAGGTGCCTCTTCCTAATCCTGATGCACTCACACGGCGTGCCAACCTGAATCGTAGGCCTGCTAATTACAAGCACAGACCATGTATGGTTGGTTAACTATCATGTACTCTTGCCACCTTCTCTATCTCTATCTCCATCTCCAATCTCTATCTCTCTTTCTATTGGCTGTCTACTAATAATTCTTCACAGCTATTATGAATTTGAACTTTTGGATTACACCAATCAAAAGCCTGGTTTATTATTTGATTGTCTATATGTATGGGTTAATTAATCTCATTACAGTGAGTATGGTAGGCATTGGTCTGTAGGGGGGATGGGTCCACATGATTGGTATACAGGTATATTCTGATAATTGTACTGGTCATTAATGTCTCACCCTCCAGGGATATCCAGTGAGCTACGAGCTCTGCATGAGGGAGTTTGCCAACAGAACCTGGAGATGATGATGCGACCTGTGATGATTGGTAGGCCACTCTCTCCTGACTTGCTATTGGCCCTTATAGGGACACTCTGTTACTAGGCTGTGGCTTGGGGGGCCATTCTATTGGCTGGATCACTACCAACTTATGGAATATGTAGAATGCATCCCTGTCTGCATATAGATTGATATAGTCACCATTGCTTGTAATCCCCTTGTATGTCCCCATATCTACAGGGTATATCTCAGGTATATGTGGTATATCTCAGGTATATGTAGTATATCTCAGGTTTATGTGGTGTATCTCAGGTATATGTGGTATATCTCAGGTATATGTGGTATATCTCGGGTATATGTGGTATATCTCAGGTATATGTAGTATATCTCAGGTATATATGATATATCTAAGTATATTTGGTACACCTACGTATATCTTAGGGATGTCTTTCTCTCTCCCTACCCGTGTGCATTATGATTCTAGCCCTATTTCTCTTTAGTGCTCCAGCAACGTATATTCGTTAAGATATTAATTTGTTTATTGAAGCAAACCGACTGGATGAGGTCTATAATTAACTGATAAGATGTCTTGGCAGAACTGGAGAAACTTGTCAACGATCGACTAGTGACCAATAACACCTCACTACGACCCCAAATAGAGGTGGGCGGGAGAGGGGGTGGAAGGTGGGCACTGGCTATAGGGTACAATAAGGGCACTGGTTATAAGGTGCAACAAAAGCCTGGGTAGGGGTCAGTTAGGTTACCCAGTAATGATTAGAAGATGTGGCCACTAATATCTGGCCTTCCACCAATCATTCTTTGTCTTTCTCCCTCTAGGCCCTACAGAAGGAGCTTCATACCCTACGATCCCAGCCTCTTGATTCATACGCTGACAACCTACACAACATTGATTGGGTGAAGCTATGGCGCTTTAAGGTATGATTGGCTCCATGAGGATCCTTTTAAAAGCCCATTGGCTATGACAGTAATTGAAGCTAATGACGTATTGGCTTATTTTTTGTGCGCCTCTTAATGGTCCTATGGATGTTACTAAACTCTTAAACTACACTATACTATATACTACACTATACTATATACTAAACTCTACTATACTATACTATATACTACACTATACTATATATTATACTATACTATACTATACTATACTATATACTCAACTATACTATATACTATACTATACTATATACTATACTATACTATACTTTACTATACTATACTATAATATATTATACTATACTATACTATACTATACTATATACTAAACTATACTATATATTATACTATACTATACTATATTACACTATACTATACTACACTATACTATACTATACTATATTATACTATACT